>BQNB010001119.1:77526-141498 GCA_026074375.1 Tanacetum coccineum
AATATGTGTATAAAAATATGTATTAAAATGTGTATAAAAACGTGTGTAAAAATATATGTATATAAACGTGTATAAAAATGTGTATAAAAATATGTGAATAAAAATGCGTGTATAGAAATGTATGTATAAAATGTGTGTATAAAAAATGTGTATAAAAATGTGTGTAAAAAAGTAAAATGTGTAAAAATGTGTATAAAAATGTGTATAAAAAATATGTATAAAATATGTGTATAAAAATGTGTATAAAACGTGTGTAAAAATATGTGTATAAAAATGTGTGTATAAAAACGTGTGTATAAAAATATGTGTATAAAAATGCGTGTATAAAAATGTGTATATAAAAACGTGTATAAATTTTAAAAATAATTAGAAAAAAAAATAAACAACCGTTAGTATAAAGGACTGAAGTTGCAAACGTTCGTTGGCTAAAAAGCCTAACGTTGCAAACGGTCGTTAAGTGAAACAAAAATATAGGTGGTTCCGGTAAAACAAGTTTGATGGTGCAAATTAACACATAACTTGGAAGTTCGTTACATTATGTGGAAAAAAAAGTTCACGTACCAAAACGAAACATTAGAGAAAGTACGTTGCTATTGTACGGCTAAAACCCATATTGTTTATGTTCTTAGTGGTTTGAAACTTGTTATGTATTCATCTATTAGTGGCTTACGCATTTTTAGTTATGAGAATCACATTGTGTATAAATATATTCCATCATATTATTATCAATCTTTGCTTACACACTTAGGGGGTGTTTGGGAGTGCGTTTGCATCTGAATTATTTGATCATTTTGTTTTTAAACCGCATTATTTCGTTTTTAAACCGCAAATAATCTAGAACCAGTGTTTGGATAACAAATTCAAAAAAGTACTTTTCTGCGATTTGAAGGCTCCAAAACCTGGTTTTGGAAAAGCAGAGGTGGAGCTACTTTTTGGAAACGTGGTTTTATGAAAGCCAATAATTAGTAGCCAAATAACCAAAATACCCTCAACAATACCTTCATCTTCTTCCTAAATCAAGCCATTATCATCCTTCACTTGAACAATATTTTTTCGACGAATGATCGTCACGGCAACAATTCCACACAAATGTATTAGCGATCAACGAGGAACTTGTTAGTGATAGTTTAGTTAAAAATGGTGATGATCAACTGTGGAAACATATTTAATTGTGGTCATGTTGTTCAGTTGAATATGGGGATAAAAAAGATGGAGGTGGGTAGTTAGGTGAAGTAAAAAAGGAGGTGAGTGAGACTCTGAGAGTGATTGTGATAAAAGAAATTTCTTTTAATACTCTTTTATAAGGTGGGCTAAACGCAGGGCCGTCTCTAAATTTCTGAAAATTTTGAGGGCCCTGGGCGAAATTACTTAATAAGACGTTTCGTGAATAAATGTTATATATAAAATGTCATTGTATATAAGATAAAATGCAAATTGGAACGAAATTGTTCATTATCAAAAATTAATAAAATTATAACTCATATATATGGGTGTCCTTTTTAGTCATTTAACATATGAATGAAACAAAATAATCTAATTTGCCAAACATTCATAAAAGTGATTATCTGATTATTACGATATCAAACAGCATAATCAAAACCAAACACTATATTTCAAAATCACGTTTTGTAACAGCTGATTATCTGATTATTCGTTTTGAAAACGTATAATCTATTTTCAATAAGCAATCCCAAACACCCCCTTAACAATTCCTGGACTGATTTTGTTAGGTTTTCATGGAAAATACAAGTGAGAAGGTTTATGAAATAAAAAGGAAAAAATAAAAAATGTTTGCTTACACATTAGCTGATGTTGGCACATTACTTGTTGTAATCTAAACATTACGACATATGTTTCATTGTATGTTAAGTGTGTTTAGTGCTTTAAAATTGAAAACCCAACAAAGCAAATTATATGCGTTCTTTTGATCATAACGTTTACTTTCCATATCATTTTAATAGATAAATTTCGTAAACGCAACTAAGTTATGAGTTGGACCGTTTAAGAGTATTAATGGCCAAACGCCGCCGTTTTGGAGTGAAAAGCGGTCGTTTTGGGCTCAATGTTGTAGTTTAATTTGGTATTTAAACTAAAAGACGTCATTTTGGTGGCCGGTATATATACAGACGCGCGAGATAAAAAC
Organism: Tanacetum coccineum; assembly: GCA_026074375.1. NCBI lineage: Eukaryota > Viridiplantae > Streptophyta > Magnoliopsida > Asterales > Asteraceae > Tanacetum > Tanacetum coccineum. The sequence goes on from BQNB010001119.1 coordinate 79,670, forward strand.
ACACGCACACACACACAGACCGAGACACGCAGAGAAAAAAAAGCGAGATCACACACACATCCAAACTGTTAAATCTGGAGCAATAACATTCAAACGAGGATCACTTGGTGCTGCATGTAAGTGATACCCCTTTGTTTATTTACTTTATTAATCGGTGGTCGTGTTGAAGATTTTTTTTAAAATTTTGGCGTTTAAAAGTGTTGATGCGTGAGCTATTATTGCTGCATGTTGTGATTTTTGATTGTTCTTTTAATTTTGTGGTTTAAAGTTATAATTGTTCTAGGAGTTTAGGTTGAAACAATGCGTGGAGGACCTGATTATGCCCGACATAGCTTACCGTGTATACGATTTGTGTTTTTTAATTTTTCTGTTCATCCATGCCGTTCTTAGATTGGAAACTAACTGATTGATATCATTAACGTTTATAAAACGTACAAAACCAAATCGATGACCCGATTTGGATCTCTTTGCAGCTATGTAAACATCGATCACCACACCCCATTTGTTACAAATATCCTAAAGATCTTGGACCGACGCATTCCAGGGGATATTAGAAACAAAGATTGATGAAAACGACTTATGTTCCTCACGAAAATTAGGATGGGATTTGTTGGGAATACCTTTGTTACGTTGCTCTTGACGACGATTATTATCGAGATGATCGTTCCTTTTGCTTTCTGAATAATTATTAGATCGGTGACCTGTGCCAATTGCCATCGTTATTTAACAACAGAATAACCAAGATCCGAAAATAGGATTGAAAACGCCTATCATTTGTGAAGATGGGGATTAGGAGGCGTGAAGGAGATGATTAGATTTGAAATTGACTTGAATATATGTCAGATCTATTTTTTGGAATAACTCACAACAATTTGAGAATGACAAGAGCTTGATCAAATTCAATAAAATGTTAAACTGCGGGCATTGTTAGTTTTTAAATGACATATATGGGTGTTTGTCACGAAAGAACGAATCTCTATGATGAAAGTACAACCAATAATCTCCAAGGGGTTTTTGGTGAATCGTGATGAACTCGATAAATGTTGTATAAACTCGAAAAATTTGGTCTTGGAAGTGTGTACGAACTCGATAAATATAAAGAAGAAGATTTATCGAGTTTCTATAAATGGTATTTTGTCGAGATACATTGTAAGTGTAAAGAGTCAATATTCAAGATGTGAAAACCCAATGTCAATATTCAGTGAAAACCCAAATTTAAATAAATCAGTGATATCCCAAATGTAGGTAAAAATATCTACTTTCTAAAAGTAGATAAAATTATCGACTTGACAAAAAGAAGTTAAAAATAACGGCTTTCCCTAAAAGAAGTTAAAAATAACGACTTACCCCAAAAGAAGGTAAAATAACGAATTTCCCCAAAAAGAAGTTAAAAATAACGACTTTATAAAAAAGAAGGTAAAATAACGACTTTATGAAATCAGTCAAATGTCGTTAAATGAAACTACGACTTTCTGAAATAAGGGCAAATGTCATTAAATCAAATAAGGACTTTCTATAATGAGGGAAAATGTCGTTAATGAAATAACGACTTTGGAAGTTAGGGTGCAAATGTTAAATCGATGTCGTTATACAAATGTCGGTATCTAAATGTCAATAAATTCAAATTTAACGACATTGAAATGTCGTTAACGCTGAAAACGTGAAAAACACAAAAAACGAACATAAAAACACGTTTTTAATGGGTTTGTTCGTTTCTTTTAAAAAGATTCTTTTGAAACACATAAGACATCATAAAAATGAACACTTTCATGATTAAATCCGCTAGAACTTGGTTTTTATAAGAAAAATATCATGTTTTTTCCTAAAACATGTGAACAAGAAAACCACACCTAAAAACTCATTTATTGATTTTTTTATCTCGTTCCTTTTGCAAAATCATTATGTCTGGACCTATTAGAACAAGGTTTAAAAAGAGAAAATGTAAGTTTTTTTGTCTAAAAACTTTTGAACAAGACCAAAAACAACCAAAAATACATTTTTATGACGATTTAAAAAAAAGGCCCCCAAATCACAACCTTAGCTCTGATGTCAATTGTTAGCATCAAGATTCGGGTAAATCAAGATGTCAAGGAAGCTTATAACATGATATAATCATGTTTAGAGTTAGAGATAGAACGAAAGAAGGTAAATAGGAAAATGTGTGTTTCTAGAGAGAGAAACGCACAATGTAGTTTTATTAAAATGAAAGCTTCACCCATCATGGAGAGTCAGGAGGGCTTTATATAGCTAGTTACACGTCCTAATTTTGCTATATTACATTATAAGTCCTTGCGTATCAACTAACTATAATATTAATGTAAATCCTGTATATGTTGTCACATTTGAGGCTAACATTTTAATTGACAAAAAAAGTCTACAATTCGTTGTGTGTGTTTAGTTATGTTGGGCAAATTGAGTGCCCAATTATCTCTGTCTAAGATTTAAACAAAACTTAGGCTAAGTATTGAAGACTCGCTGATGGACATAATCGAGCAACCATAGACGTATTTGAGTCAAAGACATTGTCAAGAAAATCGAATATTACTTGAAGACATACTCGTCAGCTGGGATGGATATCAGCTGGTACGTAGATGGAATACGCTGATGGTTTGAAGAGAGACAAAGGTGGCAATACCCTGATGATCTTGTTACTCTTTGAGATAAATAAGTTGAACTTAGTTCTTATTTCTAAATGAGGTTAAGCGGGATAATTCGATAACGCAAAATGGTAAGGCAAAAGAGTCTTTCGAATTAAAGTCTACCTAGTATGAGTTGGTGAAAGATGTGAACAATTGGCAGAACTATTCATAAAAGTATGGGCGGGATGTTTCTAAGAATGGGCGTACATTTAATGCAAATATACTTCACCACTGGATTTTTGACACATCCCACCTACCCCCACTAAGGGATCAACCTCGTATCACTATAAATAGGGAATGTTTGTGTGACAACCGTGGAATTCGGGCTAACAGTCGTATGAGTAACTGAAACGTCCATGTTATATTTTTCTTGTGCTAAGTTCATTTTGTGTTAAGTGGGGTCATTTTGTACATAAGTTTCTATTTTTAGGAAACCCAGTTTACGAACGTGCCTTCGACTTACGATCTTAGGTAAAAGTCTTAACGGTCAACGATATGCTCAAACTAAGCTTAGTAAGTATCAATACACTCAAATAAACTAAAGTCACTCATATTTATAAACTTAGGTCACTTTATTTTTCACCACTTCTTCGTCGCCCGATAGTTTCGATATCGCGTTAACCTTTATGTTTATACTTTTATACTTTTAATTAAACACTTAACATACAATATTACACAAATAAATACCCAACACAAACACTCTTAATTATAATTGTTATTCCAAGGAACCTCATCATTTCTCTTTTCCCCAACACTGGCCAAGAACAAAGACCCCTATAATCACATCAAAAATCTTGTTTAACATCAAGATTAATACACAATAACCTTGTCTTGTTTGCCAATAACAAGCTTTTTGTTTATTTGTCACTCAAAACACCCTATTGGAGAATCAAGTCATCTTAGCCCTATCTTCATCTCATTTTTTTCTTGAAGTTCTTGTAGGTAAGACATGGGTACAAGACGACTTGTGCCTATCTTGTACCCGAAAAGTGCCTATTATGGCTTAAAAACACATGTTTGTTATTTTCTTTTGTCATAACCTACAAAATGATTAAGATACTGAAAATATGGTGTTATAACACTCTTAAAAGGATATTAGAATAATTATAGGGATTTTATTGGTGATTTAGATGGTTGTATGTTAAGACTGGTGATGAAAATGAGTATGAAAACATGATTTTTGACTAGATCGGGTTCGATCTTGGACATGCAACAAGTGAATATTTTATGAAAGGCATACTGATATTTTTGGATAAACATGATGTTCATATGTGTTTAAAAAGGGTTTAAGGGTTACTTGAGTCGTTTGGGGATGTTTGGGTAAGAATGTTGCATGAAAGATTAGATAAAAACCCTAAATAGTGAGTTGTAATTTTGAAAGTGTCACCTTGTTAGAGTTATAACTTGGGCATAAAAATAGCTTTTTGAGTGTTTCTTGATTCCAAATATAACTACTTTAAAATATCTTTTCAACGATTATGATAACACCTTCTGAAAATAAATAAAATTTGGTCAAAATACGTTTGCAAGACAAAGGTGTCAACTTGGAAATGTAGACTGATTTTATGTGTCGTGTTCAAAGGGTCATAACTAACTCATAATTAGGTCTTTTTGGGTTATTGTTGAATCTAGAACTAAGTACAATAAAAGACCTTTCCAACCATGTAAGATTTTCATAACGATCACTTCATTTAGTCTTCCAAACTGGTCAAACAAACTCAAGTGTCAAAACTGTCTTTGATACTCAGAAAAATATAGTCACTTTATGTCATGCATAACTTGGTAACTTGGTCATAATAAAAGATTTTTCATCCAATCCAAATCTCAGAGTTAGATATATGTTTTATCTACAAAACCTCATTGGCCTTGCATTTATAAACAAAAAAAATTAATATTTTATGATCGAAACGAGATGAAGTGTCAAAACAGTTCCGTTATTAGTTTTGGTTAAGCTACTTATTTTTGGTACAAATCACTCATGCTTGCATGTTGCGGTCTAAAAATGATCATGGAACTAATTTGAGGTTTTATTAAATTACATTGTTCAACGTTCAAACTAGAAATCAGGGTTCAATTTTTTTTTTTTTTTTAAAACCTATTTTTCATCATCAGTCGCATAGTCGAGGTGTCTAGGATTTTGAGAAGTTGGAACCTTAAGTCGTTTGTCATGGGTATCTTGAGCATGTTAAAAAAATTAGATAAATTTATTTTAAAAACATTCCTACAATTTACCTAAGACATTATTAATCCATTTTGGCGACATTATCAGAAGTGATTTTTTTTTTTTTTTTTTTTTACCAATTATTTAACTTGGGTAAAATGGGCTACCTTTGATCCATACTGTATAAATAAGGACATATTTGATAATTTTCATAGATAGCCGCAAGTAGCACACGCCATGAAATTTAAAAAACATATTATTAAATAGTTTTGTTATCGAAGTTCCTTGCATAATAGTTAGATTATAAATAGAACCCTTTTATTGTCCTTTAGGTCGTTTTGCTGGAAGCGTTCACGAGCGCGTTTAGGGTTACCCGAGCTTTCGTTTTTCATCTGAGCCTTTTTACATTCGTTTCTTTTATTTTGAGGTGAAGTTTACGCACAACCCCTCTTTTTTTATCGTTTTTTGAAAAGTTATTGGGGGTGAAATTGAAATGCATTGACTTATAATTGTATGCGATGTTTATTCATTACTTATTTTCTTATGTATAATTTACTATGATTTTATGAATTTTTTTTAAAACTAACTATGATTTTATGAATTACTAGTACTCTGTGCTTTAACTTTTATAATAAATATCTCTCTATCTTTGACGTATTATCGCGGACCTTTATTTTTTATGTTTTTACATGTTTCATTTTTAGGGTGTATTTGCCCATGATTCATACTTTTTAAAAATGATTGGTTTGCAATTATATTTTTTTTCTTTTTTTAATTGAACTTATTTAGATATGTGCTTTTATATGCATCAAAGGACTTTTTTGAAAAGTTGTGTTTATTTTTATTGAAAACTTTGATATGTTCTTTTTATCATTTAAAATTGTTGCTTTTGTATGGAATATGGAACTTGCTTTTTGAACATAATCTAATTCTTTGTTACTGTGGGGACTATATATTTATATATATATATATTATTCATATATATCTATATTATTTTTATACTATATATATTATATAATATTTTATTTTTATCATATATTATTTATTTATATTATCATTATATTATATATAAATATATATTAGGGGACCGTTCCTTGCAGAACCAGTTTTTTTTGTACTGGAACATACTAGAACTATTTTTGGTCCAATGAGTATTTTAGTTATTATTATTTCTTTCTTTATCTATCCCAAATGGGCATATTAGGTTAAAAATCACCATTGTTTACCTTTCTATTTTAATTGTATTTTATTTAAAAAATTCATTTTTTTAAGCCTTTATATATCTCTTGGAATAATTATTTATTCTAAATTATTTTTTTTTTTTTAAAATTAATTTCTTTTTTACAGGCATGTGATTTCGAAAAAAATACAACCTAGTGCATATATTAGGTTTTTGTAAAATTACTTGTAAATTAACATATGTTTCTTGGCATTAACATTGTTTTAGCCTATTTCAAAAACTTTTTTTATTTTTTTAAAAATGGTAATTTTTGCACATATATATTTTTAATGTACATTTTTTAATATTTGAATTTTATACAAAATACATGAACAATTACATTGTAATTTTCATATATTATAACAAACCAAATATAAGTGGAAATAACAAAAATTTGTATCAAATTAAAATATTAATAATTCTAATTACAAATGGTATTATTGTTTAAGTACAAATATGTAAATGAGATTTTCAAAAACATTGTATTGCACTCTTTTGTAGGAACTATTTTTTACATTGCACTCTTCATAGGATCACTTTTACATTGCCATAATTCACAATCTAATCAAAATTGTTGTTAGAAAATACGAGTTACACTCCAAAAAAAAAGGCATTATATGCACGTTTCAGGCTTTCGAGTACATATGTGCAAGACTTCTAAAAAAACACAAGTCTACCTCAATTCCATTGATTTCCTCTTTCATATCATGCCGGCCTTAATTTTCAATTTATATGATTGGTTGTTGAATTGATCTTCACCTTAATACAAAATATATATTAAAAACAACAAAACACAAAAAAAGAACTAAAAAAGACACCAGGGTAGTCTTTTTATCCACTAAATAGCGGGTTTTATATTTGTTACCCGGACTCTCTCGCCTTGTTATGCATTAGCCTGCAATTTTGCTTGCTCAATTGACTAATATTTCACAAGAGTGTTATTTCTTTGCAGCTCTGGCATTTTTTTTTTTCATTCTATAAATGTTTAAGCATTTTAGATGAAACTTTGGAACTTAGCACTATGATATAACAAGATCCAGGGATGCATAATTTTATTTAAATTACCTTTTATTGAACTTTACTTTTGTATACGGTCTGTACAAAAATCGAAGAATTGATTTCAGTCTGTAAGCAGGTATGTTATAAGCACTATAACCAAATATTTACAATATAAAACATACAACGTTAAGGACTGAATTGTTATTAGAAAGAAAGTCTTTGATATGTTTTTCTAGACATTTTATTAGGCTGCGCAATTAATATTCAACAAATATGTTCAATATGAAATAAACAGAGCAAACAACGCAGAATGACTTGTACGGAGGCCATTCATTTACTTTCATTTTAAGCTAAAGAAATGGAATGAACCAAAGGTTGGAATTAAAGACTATACCGTGTTTTACTGTGTGTTGAATTCGAATATTATTTCAACTGACATTGTGAAACGAATTTATTTGTTTTCTTTACAAATTCTTTGCATTAATTTCTACAAAAAATTGGAAATTAGGTCATCATAGAACGCTATTTTAAATTTACAACTAACAAAGCCATTCAACAACAGCCAAATTAGCAGCTGATAACCATACCTTAGCCAAATGTGAGCCAACCACTCTGATAAAGGCTGTTGCAGCTTCAAAAACATTTGTGCACGTTGCGCTATAACATATACTAGGCATGCTCTCCAATCTCGATCTTTCTCAAACATGTTGAATAACTGAAATTACAAAGAAAATGGTTATTTTTTTTTATCATTAACAACTAGCAAACTTGTATTTATAATTTTACACATATATGCGTACATCTTTCTATTTGAGCTTCCCTAACATATATGTCCACCATTTCATGGATTTTATACCAACCGGGAAACATATATGCATGCTTTCACGCATGTTAAATTAACATATAAAACATATACGTACCTTATCACTAATTCAATTGAACTTTCATGATCAGCTCCTCCCTCGCGTCCTGGCATAGTGAGACGTTCAGGTAAAAAAAATATAGATCTACAGCAATTCGTAGATATAAATGGAAATACAAAGAAATTGAATATAATCATAAATGTTTCAGGTGGATATTAAAGAATGGTTAGCTATGATAAGACCATTCACATACGTATGATATGTGGAGTTCAAACTAAAGCTCGTATGTAGGTAATTATTCAATTCAATGGATGACAATATCATATCTAACTTGAGGCCAAAAAAAGTTTCAAAGTCGGTTACAAGTATGTACATAGGTGGAGATATAATGTGTTTGAGTGGACTAGAGCCCAAAGGACATAGACATGCATTTTTCATGTCTCATATGGTGTGCACATAGGTGTTCTCTAGATGAAGTGAAACTTTGATGAGTCCGGACACTGATGTACATTTCATTTTCTTACAACCAACATGGTGCGTCAAATGTAGAAAATCAGTTAGATGTAGAATAATAAAAGAAACAGAAAGAAAAAACAAATATAAATGACTAATTAATAGCAACATACTTTTCAAATCTGGTAACTTTTAGTAACATACTTTATAATTAGAGATTCAAATTTATTTTTGGCATCCCGATTACTAATAAACCGAACCAACAGTTTTGTTAGTTCAGTGATGAACAAATAAAAAGTACTTTACTATGTCTATTACTGACAAATATCAGAAAGCACGTTACTATCATATGCCATTTATGACACGAAAATCACTAAATTACGCTAGCCAATCTAGTGGGCTGATAGTGACTAATCTCAGAAGTGTGGGTGTAAGTATGCAACCATAGGGGTAAGGAAACACGAGAGCAGTTTAACAACATAAGATATAAATAATCTTTTATAAACATGTAAACGTATACTTTGAGTGGCTCTTACATGAATACTGCAAACACTATGACTAAAAGGTTCAAAAAATTATAGTAAAGTGAAAAGAAATACCATTAGCCATTTGTTACAAGAATTCCCTCCACGATGTGCATGTTCCAGTAGCCCACACCAACATAGTCAACAATGAGGTCATCCTTCCACATTCCTGAAAACCACAAAAACAATCGATGAACTTGATACATCTGTAACGAGATTTCAAGTAGCTCAGCACTATGCAGAAACAGGTGGGTTTAAATGTATTACATTTGGCGGTGGTATTAGACAAGTTCTTCGGATTGCTACATAGTCGTAAACAAATATTACAAGATGACATAACATGAATTCACTAGATCTGCTTACCTTCCTACGCATGTCCGCTTGACCCTCCACCAACAACTTTGACCAGATCCGGCAGTCACATCCGGCGGCGATATGAAAAACCGACAGTCACATACGGTGGAGATCTAAAAAACTAGCAACCAGATCCGGCGGCCACGTATGGCGATCTGAAAACTCGGCGACCATAATCCTGCGTTATAAGAGTATCCGACAAAAAAAGAGGGGTTTAAGTCTCATTATAAGATCTGAAGTTAAAGGTCTGTCGCAACAACAAACGACACAAACTTGGACACAGGTTGTTGAAGGTGTTTAAGTCTCATTATAAGATGTATAAAAAAGAGAATAAAGAAGATATGAAGATATGTAGAATTTTTGTGGGTTTTTGTTCGAGGGGTTGGAGTAGGGAGAAAAAGGACGGCGACTGAAACAAAGAAGGAGATTTGTTGCCCTAATTATTTGGAGAGGTTATTTAAAAGATATGACGGTTTTTGTTTTTGAGATTTTGTGGCTAAAAATATGTGAGAGTTTTTAGAAGAAATATATTTTTGAAATTCCTTTAATGCCCTTCCAATCAGATTTTTAGTGAAAAAAGATTTACATTATTTACAAAAATGACATCATGCATTGAGATGATGTACATCATGCATTATTATGAGTAAAAAAGCTGGTTTTGTAGGTTCTGTACAAAAAAATGGTTCTGCAAAGAAAATACCACTATATATATATATATATATATATATATATATATATATATATATAATATATATAATATATAATATATATATATATATATATATATATATATACACATCGGGCTAGGCATCAGTGTATCATTACTGTTATGCTAGTCTGTTTCAAGCAATGTTACTTTGTATGCAAGATGCACCTAAGTGTAGGCTTGCCAAGACATAACAGTAGGTAGTATGGATAACGCTATTTAGAGGTCGGCCAACCTCTCTTTCCCATGTTATGAATGTGTATTACCGAATCAGACATACAAGACATTTGAGACTCATAACACTAATGTACTAAGACTTATTAGGCTTGAAAGACCTAAAGGCTTAAAAACTGCAACCAAGTATATTTTAAATATATGACATGTTTATTGTAAAATATATATTATTATTATTTGTAAACTCATATTGTTACGAGTCTTGTATGGGTGGGACTCATAACGGGATGAGTTAAAGATATCTATTTTCTTGACTGTAAAATCTCTTATAATAATCATTTACCTTTACTCATTATAAACTTGTGTACTCATGAACTATTTTCATAGTTGACGCATTTTCTCATGCATTTCAGGTGATCAACAGTAGTATTTGTACGAAGGTATTTGCATATGGAGTCTCATGTTTTAAATCTATTTTATCGCTTTCTTAAGACTATGAAGGATTATGCTTGACTTTTCCATTAACTTCCCCATATCACGTATTACTGATATCAGTGAAAGAACATGAAACCATTCTGTCTCAATAGAGGTACGAGAAAGGGTTAGGGGCAATGAAGTTGCTTTTAAATTATTGAATTATGTATGATTTGCCAATGTTGGCCAAGACAACTTTGTAATGATGCGATGTTTTCCTTTAACGTAAATTATGGTATGTTCTGTTTTCTTATGCTTATGCCTTTCCTATTACATCACATGTTTTCGCTTTAGCGGGCTGTGACAGTTTGTTGTATAGAATGCCATCACTTTAATTATTGTCTTTATTATTGTTGCATTTACTCCTTTGTCGAACTTACACGATAGTCAGATGATCCTATCAGCGTGTCTATATAAGTTCACTTGTAAACTTGATTATCTTTTAAATTTACGTATTCAAAGAGTAATGTTACATTGTTATTCAACAAGTGTGATCCATAACACTTTGTAATAGTTTGATTCATATCATTAAAGCATTACATGATTGAAAAGTTTATATTTTGTGTTGCTTGATTATTAAGTGTTGCTTTACATCCATATAGATGTGTTAATTAGGAATTTCAATTGATATCAGAGCGGTTTGATTTGTAAAACCATTTTATAAACCGTTAAAAGTGTTTAAAATCAAGATTTAATCATGTTTGGAAACAATTCTGGCAATAATTCTTGAAATACTAGAAATAATTCTAGAAATAATACTGGAAACAACAACAGGGTAGAAAATGTCTTTGAAATTGACAATACCAAAAACAATGATACAATCAATGTAACAAAAAATTTGTTGGTGAAGTAGATCTCCCCGAATTTCTTGATTCCAGGGGAGGCTCTCTTGTCACAAATGTCCCACAACTTGATGTGGAAGACTTCACTAGCTGGAAAGATAGGTTTTTAGTTTATCTTGATGGACTAGAACCTTTTCTACTTGAAATCTTAGAAAATGGACCATTTGTACCAAATCTACTGCATCTACACTTGAAAATATTCTACTTAAACCTCAAAAGCACTGGATTGGTATTGAAATAAGGCTTGATAATCAAGATAAGAGACTAAAAAGTATTATTATCTCGTGTCTTCTAAATGACACAATGAAAGTTGTCATCAAATGTTTCACTGCTAGAGAAATGTGGAATGATTTAATTTTAAGTCATGAGGGACCATCTGAAACAAGGGATATCAAGATTGCATCCCTAAGACTAAAGTTCTATGCTTTCAAAGCACTTGAAGGTGAAAAGGTAAAAGAGACCTACACCAGGCTTAGAATCTTGTTAAATGAACTTGAGAACAAAGATGTTAAAATTGCTTAAGCTGAAGTAAATGCCACGTTTTTTAACAGCTTACCAAAGAAAAGGTTAAGTATGAATCAGACTCAGAGAGCTAAAAATTCTATCAAGAATGCCAATTTAGCTACTCTATTTGGAAAATACAACTATGAAGAAGAGCTGATTGATCAAATGTATGAGTCTAAGACTAAAAGATTTACCATTCAGATCTCTACATCAAAAGCTTTGATTTCTAACACTTATGTTCAGGACAGTGACTCAGATGTAGAGGATGACACCAGGAGCAACAATGAATTTTAGCTGATCTAAATCCCAAGTTTCATACAAATCAAAAGAGGTTCTACATAAGATCAGGTAAAGTTGGTGCTGGTAGGAAACCCATGGATAAATCAAATGAAACATGCTTTGCTTGTGGCAAACAAGGAAATTTTCAAAAAGATTGTCCAACTAACAAAACATCCTCACCATCCTATCCTACATCAAACAAAATTCATAACAAACCTAAGTTTCACACAAATTCTCCATCTTCATCACACCAGCACAATCAAACTGCTGAGAATGATCAAACAAATTATAAGGTTCAATACAAGGCTTTTAAAGTTGAGTTAACCTTACTTAATCAAAAGATTGAGGCTGTGTCAAAACACAAGAGTAAAAAATCATTGTTTGCTGAGTCATTTTGATTGGGACGAAGAATTCTATCTTTAGAGGATGAGGGTACTACAATGGTCAAAGCATTTATGGCTATTGCTGAGGATGAACCAGTTGTGGGAAAGACTGATGCTAGATCAGGTTAATGGGCCGAAATCACCATGAAAAAGGTACAAAGACTTCTTACTATGAATAATGGTGATGAAAAGTGTTAGTGAAAATATTACGATATTTAATCTACACAGTATCGTTTGTTTTTTTGATGACAAACATGTTACTTGTAATACATAACATAAAATGTACAAGTTACTCGTAATCATATTTTGTATCAACATACATAAACACATCTCGACGTCTCGAGTCCTTGTAAGTTACAACACATGTTCGTACATGTTTGTTATGTTGCATTATGATCAAATCCTTAACAAACCACTAAGAAAGTCTAAAATACTTGTTAGAATCATTAAGTATTTTTACATATTGCATTTACAAGTATTTGATACTAATGCATCACTTGTATTCTTACACTAAATTTTACGTCCAAATAAATATTTTATTTGAAAAAACTTCATCTTTCTTTTAACAATAAAGTTTACTTTCACACTTGCTAAAATATATTTTATTTTGACAAGCACTCAACTAGACATTTTATTTTACAAAAGATTACTTACAATTATACATGTACAAGTTTACTTTCTTTTTTTAAGTAAATAAAAAAATATTATTTACCTCATGCATAACATCACTTAGATATCTTTATGTATTTTTCCAAATCTAGATAAAATATTTAGAGATCTTATTAGATTGTGTAAGATTTAGTTTCATAAAATCTTCCAAAATCTAGATTTGCAAAATTGTGTGTTGGTACCCTTTCATTACACTAGCCGGTACCCTTTTGGAAGGGTACCGCGGGAACCGATGAATAGTAGATGTTTGGTTCCATTAGTTTACACTAGCCGGTACCCTTTTGAAAGGGTACCGCGGGAATCGGGGAATAGTAACTTTTTTCGCCTATAAACAGCAAGCCAAATCTCATCATTTTCTCATCACTTTTACACACATTTCTCTGCATTTTTCATTCATTTTAGATCAGTAGGAATACTCATCAAACACACTCATTTTTATATGATCATAATGCTTCTAACATTTCTTTTTGTTGGAAGCATACTTCCAAGATGATTTACCAAAGCAAGCCATAGAGATCTTGCTATTTTCATTCACCACAATGCATATACGTATGAAGATCTACAAGATTAGAGGTCTCATCATCTTTATCCACTTGAAGGCTTCCTATCAATGGAAGTTCATTTAGATTAGTCATTCATATCTACTAGACACATTGTTTTGGATCATCGTTGTAATCACATCATTATATTTTATCACCAATTAGATTAGATGGTTTATGTGTTTGTGTCATAAAAAACAAGGTTTTTTATGTTGGGTCATAAAACATAACGGGTTTGGGTTGGTTCTACCCGGTGTGTAAGAACCCGGTATTTAGCTTTGTACCGAATAAAGTGTAAGCGACGTCGTGTAAGGTTTTCTCCACTGAGAAGGGAGCATGTTGATCAAGTAAAGTAACTCTCGAGTGGGGTACTCGGGGAGTGAAGTAGGGTGGAGAGGAGCTCCGTGACCAAACCACTATAAATCATCGTGTTCGATTTGCTTTCTCCTTTACATATCGTTATCTCTTTACTTTATTATTATGCTTGTGTTGTAGCTTGATGTTTATGCTTGTGTTGTGACTACTAGCTTTACTTCATACTTTATATAGACTTTATAGTCATAGACTTTAATTGGAACTTTTCATATTAAGTCACGATTGATCGGGTATTTGATGCAAAAAAAATTTAAGATATTAAATGGAAACGTATTCACCCTTCTACGTTTTCCACAATTAGTATCAGAGCCACATGGCTCTAGTTTTCAAAACAAATGGTTTTCGAAACCGAGTACAATCCATGTATTAATTTATCCGAAAAGTGGGACTTAATATGAAAAGTATGTCGTTGTTTTATGCCTAGAAGTTTTGTTGTTGAATATCTTTGCTATACAAGCTTGAAAAATAATTGAAATATGTTATATAAGTTGACTTTAAAGTTCACAAAATTTTAAACCTTGTCGTTGGGTCTAGATATGCGTTTTTGGAAAATATGATCAGACCCGCGGTACCCTTTGTTAACAAAGGGCGCTACCCTTTGATAAAGGTACCGGCTTACCCGGTACCTCGGTAAACTCTTCACCGATTTGGTCATCTTTGAAAGCTCATAAAAAATTAACTGTAAGTCCGTACGAGTCGTGCCACCTACCATTTCGAAGGGATATGAGTCTACTTTCTAATAAAATGGGTTAGAGGTATTGATTAAAGGTTTAAGTAAGTCAAATTTGGAAAATAGAGTGTCCAAAATATCAAGCTTCTTTTTGACGTAGAAACTCAATCTTTCGAGTCAGACAAATTAAATTGTTAACCTTTGAACATAGATATATTTTATTTTAAAACTAAAAAATTTGGTCATGTTTATGAACATAAGGGATATTAATCAAGCTTGTTATACATTCTCATATTTAACACAAAGCGAAGAAAAGTATTTCTGTATGATATGCTAAATGGCTATCTGCCTTGTTTTACATTGTTTATATATCTTGATTATATCCTCATCACAAATTACAATGGAACTTGTTTATTTATGAATCATATGTGTCAAACGTTTCATTTCTTTGCTTGTTTGATTGATTTAAGAAAATTATATATCAATTTGGTTTCGAAAGGAGTGTTTGGGATAACTCCTAGTTTTATTAAAAATATATTTCCATAAATGCTTAGGTAAGTCATATATGATGTTTAAAATGTGAGATATGTTATATGATTACTTGTTGCACCTTATTTAGTATTATATACTCTTTACATATTGTATTTGAGCTTGTTGTTTTGTGTGACATTAGTGTTTACGATGCCATTTTATTTATGTGTTTACTTGTCAATTTCATGAATATGCATATTACGATTCATGCTAGGTTTCGTGCACTTCATATAGGCATATATATATTTCTTTGCATATGCTATATCAACATCTTGCATAAACTTAATATCTTAATAAGTGTTTTGAAAAATATTGTCATAAAATTTATGCACATCAAAGTGGCATTGGCAACTTGAATGTTTCATCCGAAATACTCAAGTAGTGATGCAGTGTAATGATGTCATGTTATAGTCTTAAAACACACTTTAAAGCGGGTCAAAGTAATAAGTATAGTTATGGTTAAAAAGGGTTAAAACTAGTATTTGGCAAAACCCGTAAAGAACGGTTTCGCGGTTCATTTAGACCAAGCGTGCATTTGATATTGAAGTGTATATTCTATGAATAAATTCTGGAAGTTTTGATGTTATGTCAAGTTATAGAAATCGAGTTTCGATCATTTTAGCCATATATAAAATCGATACAACAAGTTTTGCAGAAAATGGGTCATGTTGGGAATTTCATATAAAATCAACCGTATGGAGTTAAAAGTTGGATCGCCCGCCGTTTTAAAGGTAATTGAGTCTAGTTTTATTTTTTTGTAAAAATAGTCTCAAGGAATGATTTGTAATATATTGTAGTCAGTTTATAAAATAATAACAAAAGGTCAGATTTTGGTCATGGCGTTTCTACCAAAAGTTTTAAATATTTTTTGTCATGTTGAAAAAAGGGCATTTCAAAAATATTTCGTTAAAATTATCTACACATTTTGAAATTGTAATTTCATATTTGTCAATCCACTATAACCACTTGTTCTCTAACTAGTTCTCCCACTTGTTCTTCATTTCCCAACAACACTAATACTACGTTCTTCATACTAGTAGTAAATATGATCTTTCTTTCGTTAGTCTATCATGACATCTTTCATTGCACATACATGTGTTGATTATATGTTCTTGTTTGATTTTTTTTGACGTTATCTTGGTATTTGATAATTATGTGATAATTGTCAAATGTGTAAACCTTAGGAAGGATTTGTTTCCTTTTTAAATGCTTTTATTCGTGATACTAAATGTTAAGGCTTAAACATGACTTGCATGATTCTTACATTTGAAGTAATTTTGTCTCTTTACTTTAATACATGATGATTTTGATATGGATATATCTATGTTTGATAGTTCTCGTTCCTTGTTGGCATTCCCTAAATCTATCCGTATGATCTTCTAATTTATGCATGCTTAAACATGGTTTACTTGATCTTTTCATCTTGCTCCTTATATGATAATGCTACATGATTTATTTGCTACTTGTGTACTTATATCATGTCAAAATATTTTTTGTATACATGTAGAAGTCTAGGATTTTCTTTCAAATCTAGTACATCTCAACTTCATTACCTAAAACACCATCTTTGGATCTCGTGCCTATTTGTTTCTTTTGACACATATCGTTCATGTCATTGTTAGTGCAATCGATTTACTAATCTAAATCATCTTCTTCATGAAACTTGTGTTTGGTTAAAACTTCTTGGTACTACCATGGATTAAAACTATGTTTGTTGTATAATTGTGGTTTCCGAATACTTGATGTTATGTGTGTAATCTCAGATATTTATGGTCGTAGGCACCTTATTTAGGTTATTTTGATATCCTAACGTTATTTGAAAATTAAATTAAGGGAGCGTTTGATTTATCTAGGAATTATAGGTTCTTACTACTTTTGTTTCTGTAATAGATACTTGCCTCATCTACGAAAGTATATTGATCACTTTTAGGAAGAAAAATAATCCTAGAAGCCATTTGCCGCTTTTTGGATTTTGAGCTGTCATGTGCAAAACCCGGTACCCTGTGCAGCAAAGCACAATACCTTCCTGCAAAAGGTACCGGGGTTGCTGGTTCCGCAGTAGGGGTAATTTGGGTAGTTAACTTTTTCATCCAACACTTTAATTAGGTTATTTATACTTGTATTAATGATACCCAATAGTTGGTTTTGACTTATCTAGCATTTAAACCCTTCTAAAACTCATATAATTATCCAATATTTTTCGAACATGTATTATGATATTTTAAGCTAGTTGCAACATATGTCCTCCTCTTCGCGTAATTTAAGGGTATTCCTATTTGTGTGTCTATTTGTGAACGTGTTTTGTTTGTATATATGACTATCTATGTGTCTACTTGTTAAGTCATTCGTGTGATAATATGTGAACGGGTTTCATTCTCATTTGTTGGTATAAAAGATTGAACTATCATGTTGTAAATTGTTTTTATCTTATGTTATACTTAAAACTAACTCGTTTGGATTTGTGTAGGTCGATAAAGATCTTTTTCTTTATCAAGTTAATTTGTGCTCTTTCGCATCATACTTTAATCCATATCTCTCATTACATGTTCATACATGCATAATCATCGTCACCACTTTATTAATAAGCATACATTGTTAGTTGCTTGCATTGTCATCACCACCTTCCGACACATCTTTCACCACTCATAAATTCATCATGTTTAGCACCTTATGTGCTTCATCATACAACAAGTTAATGTTTAGAGATAAACCTTTTTATTCTATCAAACTTATGTCATCCACAAAGTTCTCTTCACAAAAAAATTCACCATGAAATTGTCCGCCATTCCACCATATCCACAACCCGACACTTATAAGCATCTTTTTCTATGTTGTCATAAGCCAAGTAAATTTCATAATGAAATGCGTCTCATTCTCAAACGCATCCTTACAATCTTTAACAACCTCACAAAACCAGCCAAGATAATGCAAGTAGTACGATTATATATATATATTTAGTTATCATACCTCTAGTTTATTTTTCTAAGAGTTTATTGTGAGAATCATTTTATGCATCATATATACATCTTATTGTATACAACTTCCTCGAAAGACGAAGTATATATTGCACTAATTTTTTTTGTTCAAATTCATATATACACTTTAGTGTGTATGGCATTCTTGTCTATGGATGAAATTTGCTCTTTTCATATCATCCCTTTTAGGTGTATATCATACTCATCTAAGAATGAAGTTTGCATCATTTATTTCTCTTTTTGTAGGTTCATCTTGATGCCCTCGAACAAGGAGGAGCATTTGTCAAGCAATCATATTGAGTCGTCTATATACTTTGTTGTATATGACATATTTGTCTAAGGGCAAAAGCTATTATTACACTAATTTTTGTAGGATCATATTTGACTCCCTCAAGCAAGGGGGAACTTTCATCGAGCATTTATAGAGTGCATCTTATACACACTTTGTTGTATATATTTTATTCGTCCAAGGATAAATCTAGCTTTGCTCTAATTTTTCTTTGTGGCTTTTTAATCGCATCTTGACGCCTCGAACAAGGGGGATCATTCGTCAAGGGGGAGTGATGTGTCTTGACAGCTTTAAATTTATAAGACTAGTTTTACCGATTATTAATTGGAAACACACGGGTTAAAGTATAACCCACGTATGTAGTATAATATTTTAAGTAAGACCAGGTCGTCCACAAGGATTTGATTAGTGTTCGAATAATCAGGAATTTTAAAACAATTATTAATAACTTTTAAGATAGATTCAATAATAAAGAAATATGACTACTCGCCTTTGCTCTAATTTTTCTTTGTGGCTTTTTAATCGCATCTTGACGCCTCGAACAAGGGGGATCATTCGTCAAGGGGGAGTGATGTGTCTTGACAGCTTTAAATTTATAAGACTAGTTTTACCGATTATTAATTGGAAACACACGGGTTAAAGTATAACCCACGTATGTAGTATAATATTTTAAGTAAGACCAGGTCTAGCACAAGGATTTGATTAGTGTTCGAATAATCAGGAATTTTAAAACAATTATTAATAACTTTTAAGATAGATTCAATAATAAAGAAATATGACTATTCAAATAGTTTCATATAATTTATAAGCAATGGTAGTAATCTCGATCTTCGATTTTAGGACTTTAACTTATAAAAATGATTTCTCATCAGAAAACGTTTTCACAAATTAAATGGTTTCTACTTAAGACTTATCTTGGTTTAACTTAATCAAATGTGTCACTCAAATAATCAAGTTACTATTATATCAAACCTATTTTGTTTATCAAATAACATAAGTGAATTTCTTCGATCGAATGATAAAGATCATAGACAAATCTATAAAATCATATAGTTCACAACGGGTCTTTCGACCTATACCATTATGAGTATACAATCAAAGTTGATGAACAAGTTTAACAAGATCAGATATGATAGGATTGTAAAATAAGCTTAAGATTGATAAGATCGGGATGATACCAAATGCTTAATTATTATATTAACATCACCGAGTAGTCATAAGAGGTTTAGCCTCTCATAGCTATGCTGTTCATAATAACAAAGTTGAATAGAGAAACAAGAATCATACGAAATTAGGATGGAGAAATGGATTGAACACCACTTTTACAAGTATGAATTTGCATAAAAACCTTATTTAACTAAATACTACGATGATGATCTTCGTTCTTCGCCAGAATTCGTGCTAAAATCTAGGGATTTATGAAGATTATTAAGAGATAGAAGTGTGTTGGAATGTTGTATGGATGTATGAAATATGAGAGAATTTCTTCTCTATTTATAGGCTGGGCGAAGGCAAAAGTATGGCGCACTTCCTTGAGAAGTGTGGCATACTTTGGTTCTTTAATGCGTAGAACTTTAACGTTGAGATGAAGTGCGGCGCACATGATGTAGAAGTGTGTCGTACATAAGGTATTAACTATCCTTCATTTACTCGGCCTGAAGTGCGGCGTACTTGGGTAAAGTGCGGCGTACTTGGCTTCATTTTTGGATTTAATATTTATTTTCTTCTAACTTTTCTTCCATAAGGTGTAAAATACTTGTGTCTTTAGTCTTGTTGAGCTTGAGATGTCTTCAAGTGAACCTACACATATTTCATGTTTTTAAGTATCGAAAGTATACGAGAAATGATATAAATAGATAAAATAACGCTGCCGAAAACATGTATAATTAAGCCGTTATCAAATCCCTCCACACTTAGCTATTGCTTTCCCTCAAGCAATTAAAGCGATAAAACAAGATTCATTTATCGTGACGTGGAGAAAATTTTAAATTTAACAAGTTTTTATAGTTTTTATAACTTTTCAGGCATAGACATATAACAGAGCACCTCACATGGGAAATGTGTTTGATTTATATTCACTCAAGCCACTCAGATAGGGTTTATATTATGAAGTCACTCAATTGCACAGTCATAATCTAGATAGCTACCATAGGCTTGTATGAGACACATAAACATGCCCGTTGCGGCGTGAGCACCTAGACAAAAATCTTAAAGAGGCAAAACGTGATGCTGATGAGGGTGAATAACATGTATCGATTCCATATGCCAAACTTAAGCCTTATACTTTAAACTTTTATTTTTTCTCTTTTTTTTGATACCAAAGGCTGGCACAGAACTTCTTTCATTTGAGCATTTTTATTCAACTTTAGATACTTCAGTAGATAAGCACTAAAAGGGAGTGCTTGCAGATACATGAGTTATGCGGTATTTATTTCACCTCTTATCATACGATTTTGTCTATAAATTAACCTCACTGCGGTTAGTAAATGATAATCAAGCATAAGTTCTGAAGCTACTAAATTACCGGCACACTCATATAATTTTAACCAATACCAATATTCCAGAAAAGGTGACAAATTACAAATACATAGCCGTAACGACGGATGAGACACTTGCAATTGCATTCAAACCTTAACTCGAACAAGCTAAAGGTAAAAATTATCTTAGGTATCAAAGCTAGATACCTGAATTCTTTAAGGTTTGATTGTCACAATTTAGTGGACTGGTTTTGTGCTAGTTATAGTGTCAATCCGGTTGGATTTGCCTTACTAAGAGTATACATTTTTTAAAAAATTAGAAGAAAAGCATATAATTTTTTTGTAAGAATTTTCATAAAATATCAGTTGAAAATTTTAGCTAGATTACAGGGCAAACATGGAGGGATAAGATTAATTTTAATTTTGCCTATTTGGCTCCCCTCCAAACTTAAGTTGAACATTGCCCTCAATGTGAGAACTAATAAATATAGAAAATAGAAAAAATTAAAGGGAAAACGATACTTCTTGGGGCATAGATATATAGCTTGAGAGAGCTTGTCTTTTGAGCAAACGCCATAATTTTCCAAGTCCAATCTATGTTACCTGCATAAGAGTAAATATACAAAAGCATACAAAAAGAAAATATTTTTGTTGTTTTTTAAGAAAATAAAATAGAGGAGGGGGGACTCCTCCACACTTAAATCAAAGCACGGGTTGCCTCCCAAGAAGCGCTTAATTTTGAAATGAGTCATTAGCTAGACTCGTACTTATGGGGTCCATTCTTTGGGAAAGAAGGGAGTGAGTTCTTCCCTTGGGTCATTATCTTCTTCATGATATAGCTTGAGTCTATGTCCGTTAACAATAAACGCCTTGCCATCTTTTCTATATAGTTTAACATATCTGGATGGATATTGGTGTTTTACTACATATGGTCCAATCCAGCGAGATCTGAGTTTCAGATATTTAAATTTGTATTTAGAATGAAGTAGCAGCACTTGTTTCCGTGTTTCAATTCTTTTCTCATTTTGAGTTTTTTGTCGTGCAAGACTTTGGTTCTTGCCTTGTATAAACGAGAGTTTTCATAAGCTTGATGGCGGAATTCGTCTAATTCTTGCAACTGAAACATTCTTTTCTCACCAGCTGCGATGAGATCAGGATTACAGTTTTTTAGGGCCCAATATGCACGGTGTTCTATTTCAAAAGTTAAATGACATTTTTTTCCGTATATGAGTTTGTATGGTATGGTTCTAGTTGGTGTTTTGTAAGCGGTTCGAAAGGCCCACGGAGCATCATCAAGTTTCCTTGACCAGATAGTTGGATTGTATTTCATGGTTTTTTCAAGGATTCTTTTAAGGGCTTTGTTCATATTTTCAACTTGATCACTCATTTGAGGGTGATAGGATGTTGAGAAACGGTGGTTAACTCCATATCTTTTCATTGATTTTTCCATTATCTTATTGCAGAAGTGAGTACCTTGGTCGCATATAAGAGCTTTGGGATTCTAAAACGGCAGAAAAGTTTTTGCAGGAATGAAATAACAACTCTGGCATCGTTGGTTGGTAAAGCTTAAGCTTCGGCCTATTTGGATACATAATCTACAACGACTAAGATGTATTCGAATTTATATGATTTCAGGAATGGTCTCATAAAGTCAATACCCCATATGTTAAAATTTTTGCATATTTGAATGATGTTTAAGGGCATTTCATCACGTTTGGATATATTCCCTGTTTTTTTGACATGCTTCGCAAAGGTGAACAAGAGTATGAGCTTCTTTGATGATTGTTGGCCAGTAAAAGCCTGAGTCTAGGAGTTTTTTAGCTGTGGTGTTTGGTCCATAATGTCCACTGGTTGGTCCATGGTGACATTGATCTAGAATGGTACGAGTTTCTGGTCCTAAGACACACCGTCTGAACATACTTTGAAAAGGTAAGGATCTTCCCAAAAGTATTTTTTGAGGTCGGAGAAGAATTTTTTCTTTTGTTGGTACGTCATCCCTTTAGGTATAACATCACCCACCAGATAGTTTGCAAAGTCTGCGAACCATGGTGTCTCATTAGTAGTTATTTCCATAAGAGTTTCTCCAGGAAAGTTATCGTCGACATCACTATCATCGCTTGTCCCATCATTTTCAATCCAAGATAAGTGGTCGGTGACAACGTTTTCCGCACCTTTTTTGTCTTTAATTTCTATATCGAATTCTTGTAAGAGTAGAATCTAACGTATAAGACGTGGCTTAGCATCTTGCTTTTTGAATAAGTGTCTTAAAGCTGAGTGATCGGTGTAAAAAATGGTTTTGGATAATATCAAATAAGGTCGGAATTTGTTGAATGCGAAAACTACAACCATCAGTTCCTTTTCAGTAACCGTGTATTTTTGCTAAGTTGCATTGAGATTTTTGCTTGAAAAATAGATTGGGTGAAAGTGTTTTCCATTTTTTTGACCTAAGATTGCTCCAACTGTGAAATAGCTTGCATCACACATAAGCTCAAATGGAAGATTCCAGTTTGGGCTCATGATCACAGGAGTACATGTGAGTTTTTCTTTTAATGAATTGAACGCTTTGTGACATTCGTCATCGAATTCTAATAGAGTATCTTTTCAAGCAACTTAGTTAGAGGACGGGCAATTTTTGAGAAGTCTTTAATGAAACATCGGTAGAAACCGGCATGTCCTAAGAAACTTCTAATGCCTTTGACATTAGTATGCGGTGGAAGTTTAGGGATTACGTCGATTTTGGCTTTGTCAACTTCAAGGTCTGCACCGGACACTTTGTGTCCAAGCACAATTCCTTCTTTAACCATAAAGTGACATTTTTCCGAGTTAAGGACAAGATTTGAATCTTTGCAACATTGGAGCATTTTATCGAGGTTGTTTATGCAATGATCGAAGGAGTTCCCAAAGACAGAGAAATCATCCATGAAGACTTTGATGGATTCTTCAATCATATCATGAAAGATAGCTAACATGCACCTTTGGAAAGTAGCGAGAGCATTACATAAACCGAAAGGCATTCGCTTGTAAGCGTATGTTCCGAAAAGGAAACTAAAGGTTGTTTTTTCTTGGTCCATAGGATCAATTGGCATTTGAAAATATCCGGAAAACCATCAAGGAAACAGAAGTATTTATTTCTTGTGAGTCTTTCTAACATTTGATCTATGAATGGAAAAGGAAAGTGGGCTTTTGTGGTTGCTTCATTGAGTTTACGATAATCAATGCATACTCGCCAACCTGTAACAGTTCTTGTTGGGACAAGTTCATCTTTTTCGTTGGTAACAACTGTAATACCACCTTTCTTGGGTACACAGTTGATGGGACTTACCCAATGGCTATTAGCTATGGTATTAATGATACCGGTGTTGAGAAGTTTAACGATTTCTTTTTTAATGACTTCCTGCATGTTCGGGTTTAATCGTCTTTGTTTTTGAACAACTAGCTTTTTGTCTTCCAGAAGTTTATCTGTACAAAAAGACGGATAGATTCTAGGAATGTCAGTGGTTTTCCAAGAAAATGCTTGTTTGTGGTTTTTAAGGACAAAAACGAGTTTGCTTTTGTTTTCTTCAAAAAGCTGAGATGATATGAGTACAAGAAGAAAAGAGGGTTCTTCCAAGAATACATATTCCAAGTTATCAGGAAGAGGTTTGAGTTCAAGATCCATAGGAGGTTCTTCAAGAGATGTCTTAATCTTATAATCGGTGTTAAAGATGATTTTTTCGAATGGCGGTTCTTCGATGTCGGATCTGGATTTAAAATTTTCTTCGGCGGTCATAGCAATGAATTCATCAAATTCAAAAAGCGTTTTTCTTCGGGATGGTTCCTTCGATTGAACGAAGGATTTTACTACCTTCATCTAGAATAACATCGAAATCTTCTTCTAAGATTTCATTCATAGCGTCAATACTAAAACATGTATCATCATTTTAATAGGAGTGTTTCATCGCAGAATCCATATGAAAAGACATACGTTCAGTTCCAACTCCAAGATTGAGTTGTTTTTGCTTAACTCGAATTACTGCATCGACAATATAAAGGAAAGGTCTCCTTAAGATTAGAGAAACTTTATTGTCTTCTTCCATTTCGAGAATAACAAAATCTACAGGAAAGGTGAATTTGCCAACTTCAATGAGCATATTTTCAGCTATTCCAACAGGGTATTAGAATGATTTGTCGTCTAATCTTCCGCTCATTTAGTAGGTTTGAGAGTTTTGAAAGATAATTTTGCATATTGAGAATACGACATTAGATTAATGCTAGCACCAAGATCGGCTAAAGCATCACATGAGAAAGCTTTCTTAAAATTACATGGAATGAGGAAACTTCTGAGGTCTCCAAGTTTTGGTGGAACTTTGTTTTGGATTAAAGCAGAACTTTCATCGCTAAGGAAAGCGGCTGAAATTTGTTCAAGCTTGTGCTTATTGCTAAAGAGTTCTTTAAGAAATTTTACATAATTTGGCATTCCTGCTAAAACGTCGACAAGAGGAACATTGATTTGAACGGCTCGAATCATGTCGAGGAATTTTCCATATTGAGCTTCCATTTTCTCTTTTCTGAGGCGTTGAGGATACATGATCTTTGTTTTATATGGTTTAGGTGTTGGGTTTTCTTGGATTGGTTTTGGATCTTTAGGTTTGGGTTGAGATGTAGGTTCTTCATCTTCATCATTACTATCGAAGTTGATAGAAGTTTCGAAATCATTAGGTTGATCATTTGGGTTGATTGGTGGGTCATAGGATTTACCATTCCACGTAAATACGGCATTTACCTGCTTATTTCGAGCTTGTAGTGGTTGATAAGGTTTATATGAGCTACCTTTTGGGTTAGGTTGGGTGTTACTAGGAAGAGATCCAAAAGGTCGACCAGATTGCTTGTCAACAAATCTGTCGAATTTATCTTTGAGATTTTGGATTGAGGCTTGATGATTTTTGGATGTTGTTTCGAGTTTGGCTTTGAGATCCATAAAAGTATCTTTGACATAAGAATTGGTTGATTGTTGAGCTTTTATGAAATCGCTTAATTGTTTTTGAATGTCGGTTTTATCATTAGAATTAGATTGATAGTTATCTCGATTGTAATTGTTTCTTCCGTTGGAACGCCAATTATTGTAACACCCCCAAAATGGGTCGCAGCGGAATATGGGTTGGCGAGTGTTACTTCATAGATCAATAGCACAAGATATGAGAACGACCTCTATATGAGTCGTTAAAATTGATACATTGGATAAAATAGACTTGTTTGTTACAATAGCCGAAGCTTAAATAGTTCATCCATAAAAAGTAAAGATTTTAAGACATAACAAATATTCCCAAAATGTAATGCATCCAAATCTTTATAGTAGTGACTCCAAAATGATGACCACCAATGTATCCTTGTTTCTCGTACCTTATTGACCTGAGAAAAACATGCTTTAAAACGTCAACATAAAGTTGGTGAATTCACAGGTTTAGTAAATGTATAAAGTAGGACCACAAGATTTCCAAAGTAAGACATGTAACACATACAATATCTTAAAAGTAATTACGAAGTGCACTAAGCTCATGACACCGAAGCTCGACATATATGTATGCAATTTAATGCACTAAATGTGCCCATGTAGATGTTCAACCCGCAACATCCAAATTGTTCCGACATGTATACGTTCGTTGTTTCAGTACTGTCGAAACTGATGAGCGCTACTCACCCGAACGGGGATGTCAATCCCAAATAGATCTATTCATAACATTCGCGCTCGCTAACTAGCAATTGACAGTTCATGATAGTGGGCAATAGTGGGTTTAGCTACTTAGGCCAACTCGTAATATGTTTAAAAGAGTACTTGCGTCCAAATGTAAAACAATGCATGTTTCTCACCCCAAAGTTGTAAAACAATATAGTTGTATAAAAGCGGGGCTATGAACTCACCGTAAGTGAATGATTGATTATCTAAATCAAATGAGTGAATCGCCTCGGCAATTTGAATGCAACCTAATTAATTATAGGCCGTATGAGTATAATGTATTTCACGTAAATAAAACATCACATATTGCATAGCTACACCACCACCTAATAGTTTTTATTAATTAATTAAAAGTTAAAACAATAATTAACTCGTACTTTGTTAAATTAAAAGTGTGTGTACTTGTATCCGTAAAAAAAATATTATTTTCGTTTACAAATGCATCGTTTGTAAAAATGTATGATTTAATAATGATATTTTATTATTAAATTAATTGTTTTATAAAAGTTTGTATAAAAATATAAGTAATGCGCGCGAGTTTTAAAACTTCATCTCTTTATCGTTTCGACTCCGTTTTATATGTTTCTTATGTCCACGTCTCCGTATTAAAATAAGTTATCAAAATATCATATTTATAAAGTTTAAAACTATTTTTATAAAACTAATTATTTGTAACTTGATTAAATCATAATTCGTTCGTTATAGTTCCGTTTCTCGAGATCCTTATGTCCTTGGATTAATATTTTTTAAAAAAAACCCAACAAAAAAAAAAAATAAGAAAATTTATCAAAATATTAAATTTATAAAATTTAAATCCCTGATGAACAGTAGTATTTACTATTCACAGCAGTTTATAAAAATTGTTTTTATAAAATTAATTATATATATCTTGTAAACTACGTAACTAGTTCGTTATAATTCCGTTTTTCGAGTTCTTTATGTCCGTGGGTTCGTATTAAGGAAAATTATCAAAATTTTATATTTATACAATTTATACCCCTGATGAACAGTAACTTTTACTGTTCATCACAGCTTACAAAACTATTTTTATAAAGTTAATAATATATAACTTGTAAATGTCGTAACTTGTTCGTTATAATTCCGTTTTTCGAGTTCCTTACATGCTCACGATCCTTATAAAGAGCACTATTTTTATAAAATATAAAACATATGATTTAAAATTCGAACTCCAACAGTAGCTAATTATTAAAATTAGGGTTTTCACTTAATAAAGTTAGTTTGTGATTATTTTTACTTAAGGATCCTTGCACCATTATTTCACCAAGTGTTGTACCGTATATTACACATGTATTTAGTCCTCTAAATGTCCATGTCCTTTGTCCATATGAAATCATCATATACTTTATATAACTTTAAAATAAAACTAGGTGGTGATTAACTAATGCAACAAATATGTATACAATAGAAAATAAATAAACGAGTATTGAAAACTTTAAATAGACCTTATAGGAATCAAGTAGGATGATGAACACAAGATGTAAACCCCAATCAAGCCTTCAAAACCAAAACCCTAATCAAGAAAACCCTAAATAAGTTTTCTTGATAAATCCTTGTTAAACCCGAATCCAAGCTTCCCAACACCTTGAGTAGTCTTAGGTAACCTTAGATTGAACACTTGAATGCTTGGAATACCTTGGTTGCAAAATTAAAATGAAACCCTAAAAGTTTATAGTGTGCCGTGGGTTTAGAGTGAAATAGAGAGGGTTTTTGCTTTGGTTTTTCTTGTATGAAAGTGTAAAAGGGTTAAGGACTTAGGGCTTGCTTTATATAGCACTTTAGGAAACCATAAACTAGCTTAATGAAACCATGGGAGCACATGGTAATGGTACAAGAGTGTAAGAGACCTCTCCTCCTCCCTAGGCAAGGGATTCGGCAAAAGAGGGTTTAGGGTACAAGGATTTGACAATTACTAGTAACTTGGGTCCAAGTACACTTTGTGTAAGGATTTACAAGTTGTAAAAAGAATTAATAAGGATTAAATGATTTATTTCATGCATAAAAGCCTATGTCCGGTTTTTGAGAGATATAAGGGAGCAAAATAATTAAATTTTGAGTATTGGGTATAAACGTGGGTATTTGTTTAAGTGTAGATAGGTAAAGGTGCTTCCGGGTACGACCGAATGTAATTTATTGCGAAACGTAAGCATTTTACGTAACCAACAAAAATAAATTATGAAATGTTATAAATTATACTCCTAATAATCATATAACACTTGCTTGATGTAAACTTTAATTCGTTTGGTGTCCGTTTACATTGAACGTTGATTTTTAGTTTACGCGATTTAACTATAAGATAATAATTAAAAGCGAACGCGTAAAACTCTAAAAATAAATAATGGAATTTATTAAAGTTGAAAATAACCTGAAAATGAGAAATGTTACAATTATTGCGATTTGAGTCATGGTGGCGGTAATCATTGTAAAAACGAGTACGAAGGAAGGTCTGCATGAATTTTGCTTCTTCTTCACGAGACATAGGTGTGTCATCATCGTTATGATCGGGGTTTGGTTGTTTTGAACGGGATTGAAATTCTTTGTACTGAGCATCCATTTTTATGGTCATTGATAACATCAAATATTTAATACTTTTTAGTAGCAAAATACCCCCTAAATTACCTGCAAATGTTTAACTAATACTAGAAAACGAGATACTTTCTATCATTTTGTAGTTTTCAGGTAAAATGCAGGAAAGTAACAAGAAACAAAGGAAAAAGGGATTAAAGTGTAATTTTCTAAAGAATGTTTGGGCGCAACACCAAATATGGTTACGCCGTAACATATATTAAGCAAGTACGAAGATCAAGGACACTTTTACGGCGTAACACCATATCTAGTTACGCCGTAAACATGAATTTGGAAGGAAATCTTACCATAGATAGAGTTACGGCGTAACACCCTATATGGTTACGACATAACCATGAAGATCCACAAATATGGAAGGAAGATCACGTACTTATGGACATTATTTGAAGGTTACGGCGTAACACCATATCTGGTTACGCCGTAACAACTGCTTAAATATGGAATGCCATGTAAGAAGGTTACGGCGTAACACCTCTATCAATTATGCCATAACAGGTTCGATACCTATAAATAGAGGCCTCATTCAAGCTATTTCGACATCACTTCCTCCACAGCCAATTGGAGAGGCGACAAAGGCTTCCAACCTTCGAAGAATTCCACCTGGAGTCCAAGGGAGATCACACTTTATTTACTTTTTGTATTTAATCTTCCATATACGAATACTGTAAGAATTATGAGCTTTTAATTTATGATTACTTCCATTTCTTGTTGTGTTTTCATTACTATGAGCGGCTAAGTACTAAAAGTGCTGGTCTAGTTATGTAATTATTGTTGTTATGATATTTGTTTCCTCTTAGATTATGGTTTCCTTAGATATTCCTTGACTTGCCCCATTATTAGATTATCTAGTCAATATGGGATCCATCGGGTACTAGGGAGGATCTATGACTCCGACCCCTAGTGTAGGAACTAACCGGTCTCCGCACTTATCACTCAATATACTTAAAAAGCATAGGAACTCTTTCAGAGAGGGTTAATAATCTGTATAGGTTATTAGATCAGTTATAGGAATAGTTGGGATTAATCACTGCAACCTGGATATCCTACCTCCTATATGATTTGGACTGAGTCAGAATCGCGAGAAGTATAGGATAGACTAAATATGCCTATTCAAGTCTATCGAATTTAGAAACCACTAATGAAACCATAGTTTAACATGGCATAGGAAAACGTTTTCATAACAATAGTAATGAAGTAATTAGGTTAGCGCGTTTTCTCTCCTGATATATCCAAATCATTTTTATTTTCAGTATTTCCTTTTATTGTTATTTTTAATTTCTTTTAATTTAAATCAAAAACCATTTTATAAACGTGACATTTCAAATTAAAACTAATTACAACTTAGCTCTTGGGACGACCTCGGATTTACCATTATATACTACCCACGATCGGGTTCTCTGCCCGTTAGTGCGTTGTCAGGTAGATCGAGTTTTATAAATTTAAAACTTGGTAAAAATATATTTTAAAATAAAATACGCATCAAGTTTTTGGCGAAGCTGCCGAAGAGCTAAAAATTTGAATTAATTTGATTATTTCATTATTTCTCTTCTTTCCCTAAACTCTATATCCGCAGGAACTATGGCAGGAGTAGACGTCGATACTCTCACCATGGAACAATACTTAGCATTGTCACGAGCAACCAGGCACCAGCGTGGTTAAACCTGAAAATGAAGGCAATGTCAATTTTGAAATCAAGAGTCAATTCATGCGCGAATTGAGGGAAGACACTTTCTCCGAGAACAATGACGAGGATGCTCACGATCACATTGATCGGGTCCTCAGCATCATTGGCTTATTTAATATTTCAGGAGTCTCTAAAGACGCAGTCATGCTTTGAGTTTTTCCCTTTACTCTCATCGGAGTCGTAAAAAGATTGGTGGACAGACTCGCCCTAGGAACTATCAATACCTGGGATCTCCTCAAAAAGACCTTTATCCAAAGATATTGCCCACTTTCCAAAACCGCAAAGCAGCTTCAAGATATTCACAACTTCACGTAAGAAGGAGACGAATCATTATATCAAGCTTGGGAGCGGTATAATGACCTGCTATACAAGTGCCCACTCACGACATCAATAGTCATCAAAAGGTAAATATCTTTTGAGCACTATGAACCATCAACTGCTTGATTTACAGGGACTAATTCCCAGGATGACACCTACCCAAGCTCTCACAACAATTCATACCATGGCTAACCATTCTCAAATTAGGCACGACAGAACAACAAGCAGGAATATTGGAAGCAGTAGTAGCAATGATGGACTAGCTACTTTGGTAAATAAGTTGGACAACCTGGGACGAGACATGAAGAAGCTAAAGGAAAGTGTTCATGCAAGCCAAGTTGGATGCCAGATTTATGAAGGACCTCACCTCGACAAGGATTGTCCCCTCAACGAGGAAGTTAAACTAGTTGAAGAGGTCAGATATGGAGAATTTGGACGAACAACGCCTTTTAAAGGGAATAATGGAGGTAGACAATTCTTGGCCGAAATAATTAAGAAATACATCAAGGAAGCCTCTATGAGACAAGCAAAACAAGATGAATGGCTGCAAACTTTTTGCCATAACCTAGAAAAAAGCCAAAACCACCATGATGAAATCATCCAAGGTCTAAAGTCCAGGGTGTCAACTTTAGACAAGGAAGCGGTAACTAAGATAGATAAGAATGAAGATTTCAAGGCAATTTTTACTAATGATGGAGAACCTTTATACACCCTATTTTACTACTCTCCTAAAGAAATCGAGTACTTTTCGGCTAATTCTGGATTTTCAGATGACGATGAATCCAAAAATGTTACATCAATCTCTGACGAAGATTTAAAACAAACCTCCCCAAAACAAACAACAACCCACTATATAGAACCGTACGTTCCCCCAATTACTTTGCCCAAAAGACTCGAACAACATGCCGAAGAAGCATTAATCCATAAAACCATGGAAGGCCTAAAGATAATTAAGTCAAATCGGCCATTCCTCAAGGAAATCAGGAAATACGGTGGGTATCCTAAATTTATGAAGGACCTAGTAGCCAACAAGCCATTAACCATGGAAAATGAAGACATTAGAATCAATCGCAGATGCTCAGCCCTTCTCCTTAACCAACTACCCCCAAAGGAGTAAGATCCTGAAAGCTTTATCCTACCATGCTCAATTGGAATGTTAGACTTTAACAATGCTTTAGCAGACTTAAGAGCAAGCATTAGCATCATGCCTTTTTCTATGTACAAACTTCTAGGTATAGGGAAGCTTGAAACAATCAAAATGAACATTGAGCTGGCCGATAATTCTAAATGCATTCCGAAAGGGATTGTTAGAAACCTTTTAATAAAAATCGATAAATTTATCTTACCCATAGATTTTATTGTACTTGATGTCCTGGAAGATTTTAGGATGCCTGTCATTTTAGGAAGACCCCTACTCGCAACTACCCACGCTAAAGTTGATGTCTTAAAAAAATCTATTTCTTTAGAAGTTGGGAACGAAAAAGTTATTTTTAAAATGAGAAGTGATTTACGTGATATGAGAAATGAATCGGTTCTAATGATCAAAAGCAACATGATAGCAGAAGAGGATGAATTAATGAACATAGAATCTGATTTTTTCACGTACATTACTAATACATGTGAATCATGCCACATCCTTGCGGTAGACACTGATTTATTCACCTATGAGATAGTAACTCAGGATACATACGACGAAATAGCTCATAAGTGTTGCTTAACCGCCTAGTAAGCTATTGGAGAAAATTCTATACCTATTTTAGGAAAGAGAAAACCACACTGGTGCACCCCGATCAACCGACAAAATAATGGGATTCAAGAGGTATGGGCATCATGCAACCCATATAACAAAGAGTGTAACGAGGGAAGCTTACGCAATAATGAAATTCGATGTTATTAGGAAAGTGAGAACGATAACGACCGAATAAATATAGAATGGAATGATCTAAGTTTAAATGATTGGTTAAAAATTAAATATGGGGAAGTAGATGAAACGATGAAAAAGAAAATCCTCACCGAACACTAGAGAAAGCGATTCAGAGCCGATTACGATGACAACAATGACTTTTATGACCCCGACCAATGCTGGGATGGTAGAAATAATGAAATACGAGAAAGGATCATTCATAACTTACATGAAGAATGGTTCAAAGGGACGTCTGATGACGAAAACGACATTGAAGGAATAATTGATTATCTCGAACCAACGTCATATGATGGGTTCATTGATTTAGATAAGGATGAATATAATAAAAGGTGATGTAGGCTTTTAGGAATGCCGTATATAGAACCGCTTCCAATCATAATTAAACAAGTAAAAAATACTCAATACAGTTTAGGACTAAGAGAGGTTTACATGAAACTTGAAGTTTCGAATATGCAAGAATTACCTCGGACCGGGAACAATGTCGCTACTATAAGGAACAATATCATGGATGAGGTTTTTGAAAATTATGAAAAAGAAGTAACATAGAAAGGGGACGAGTCTAACTTAAAGACTCGTTAATAAATAAAAGTGCTTGTCGAGAGACAACCCGTTCTTTATTTAATGAAATTTCCTTTTTGAATTAGTTGGTTTGCATGTTTCTTACTTGTTTTGCAGAATCCAAAAGCTAAGAGGCAATTATAGAGACCAGCTCGACTCATAATCATGTGGTAACCTTGCTGAATCTGCAACAGTTAAGGCGTAACAAATTTAGTTTACGCCGTAACCACTGCAGTTACGACGTAATCCATTTCAATGTTACGTCGTAACACCTTAAAACTTAAAATTTTTACCACTTGATTTTGACGTAACCACCGAAGTTATGCCGTAACCTCCTTCTGAATCCTTAAAAATTTAAGTTTTAAACATGTCTAAACCTTGTATACGTAAATGAACTTTGTGGGTATGTTCTTTGGAATCCCTCTTGAGACTAAACTCGTCCATCTGGGCCACCAAGTGGTTTAAAAGGCTTGTTGCATATGCTAAATGCAACAGTGATTCCTACAAAAGTGAGTTAGGTTTATATTTCCTGTACACTTCAAAATTCTTCTAGAATGATTTATGCTTTGGTTTGTTTTTGTGATCACAGGGGATAAAGAGCTTGCGGGAAGACGGAGATAATCTAAAAGATTTTCGCCAAATTTCAAATCTTGAAGCAATGCTCATGGAGTTTCTTATTTTAATTCTACTTCATTTCCTTAATGTACAATCGGGACATTGTACAAATCAAGTGAGAGATGGGAGTAGAATTAATACTTGACGTATGTTTTGCCTTCGATTTTCTAGTTTTCTTTGAAAATTATGCCTATTAAATTTTTGACAAATTTTTCTTAAATAACGAGAATTAATCTTTGCCGAATGCACATTACCCTTTATTATTACTTGGTGAGATTAAAGCCTAATATTCCGTTTCCATCATATTATTCGAAAATCCACCAAAATATTAAGTGTCCCGGTAGTATTGTAGACTTTAGAACTTGGTCTGTACATCATTTCGAGACCTAATTGATTAGCAAGAATAGATAGTTCAAGAAGGCAACACTTAGAAAATCACCAAATAGCCGATATGTGTGTGTTTATCGACTTGTTACACTGACTTGTCGACTTCCCGTGATAAACCCTTTTGTTGCACTCATTATTAGTGCAAGATACCCCTAGACCACCATTGTTAAACCAATCTATGTTTTCACCCAATGTTATATGTATCGTTACACCATTTCACCTTAGCCTTCCCTGTAGTCTTTATATTTTTTTTGTCGAAATCTCTGGCTACTTAAGTCTATGATTCGGAGGGAATGGGAATAAAAATTATATGCATTTGTGGAATACCAATTAGTTATGATCTATAAAGACGCCCCTGTATCACCACTTTCGACATTGTTTATTTTAAGTGGGGGGTGTGCGTATAATATCGGATGTTGCAAGGGCAATAATTAAAGATATAAACTCCTGTAGCATTTGCATATTTATCATGAAGAAAATGAAGAAAAGAGGGTGAAATAAAAAGTCACCCATATGCTAAAAATGTAAAAATGGTGCAAAATAAAATAAAAAAGGAGCTAGTAGCTCATTTGTTAGCCTTAATTATATTAAGTCAAACAAGAATGTTATCGGTCTTATAAAGTCAAACTAGGTCTTGTATTGTAATAGGCTAGTCGGGTTCAACGAGCTTGGATTGTAATCTAATATTGTCCGTGTTTCGGGCTCAAAGCCCAAGTTTAGCCAAGCCCGGCCCAAGTTACAAAGCCCATTCGCCTACTAGAAGGCTTGGGTATAACAAAAACCCTCTCCTCGCATGGAGAGGGTGTTGGTTGCATTTGACACACATTGTAACTCACCATTATCTCTCTTAATCTAAGTTTCCTAGTTTCTTTCTCTCTCTCTTATTCTTTCTTTGTTGCCGGCTCATCAAGAGCTTATTCAAAGCTTATTCGAGTTTGCTTGTTGTTGTGAAGGATTATATATGGCCAACATGTGGTATCATTTGCCAATGGGTGTTTAGTGTTTGATTTTTGTGGTTTACATAAGCAAACCGTGGCTTATTTCTCTTAATAAGCTCACGGTTCAAAGGCTTGTTAGGTTATTTGGTTACTTTTCTTCTTTCTTTCTTTGGTCTCATTTAAATCGTAGCTTATTTGGCAACATAAGCTAACAGTTTACCTTTTCTCTTTAGCTTATATGCTTGTTAAGCTTATTCGGCTTATTTTCTTCTTTTTCTTCTAGACGAGGTGAGTTTGGTTCGACTTACAACAAGTCACAAAGGTCACGTCCATTTATTTGGTTGCTCTTCAAACTAGCCTTTTAGTTTTCTAATAATTTTCTAGCTTATTTCGAGCTTATTTCTCAGCTTTTTACAAACTTATTTCGGGGCTTATTTGGGGTTTATCTTATCCTAAATGTCGTCCCAAACCGGTTGAGATTAAGGGAACCAAGATCCCATATTTTTGCTTCACAAGTAAAGGAAAACTTGTTTGTTTGTGGTTGTGGTCCTTCACTTGAAAAAGACTGCAAGCGGAATATGTTCCAGGTCAAGCGGAATATGTACGATTGATATCCAAGCGAAACATGCAGGTTTAACTTTCAAGAGAAATATGTTAACAAATGAGAAGCGAAATATGTTAGAAACAGAAGTGAAATATGTTAAATGTTAAGCGAAATATGCAGGTTTACATGTCAAGCGAAATATGTTAGCAAAAGACAAGCGAAATATGAACGTTAATGGTCAAGCGAAATATGTTTAAGTAGAAGCGAAATATGTCAATTACCAAGCGAAATATGAAAGATTAATGTGAAGCGAAATATGTTACTTGCCAAGCAAAATATGTTTAGAAGTTGAAGCGAAACATGCAATTTTGATTTTTCAAGCGAAACAAGTATTGAATCTTCAAGCGAAACATGCAACGTTTAACCAAGTGAAATATGCTATCACTCAAGCGAAACATGTCAATTTTAATTTCACGGTTTTTCTATTGATTTTGTAAAATCCCGACAAGTAAACTTTTTCCTTCTCGGTTTTAATCATAGAGTTGTAAAATCCCGTGGAGTTAATTGCATTCTCTCTCACCACAATACAATCAACACTTCATAACACTTAAGATCCGATATCCATTCACAACTTCATCAAAATGTCAAATTCAAATACCAATTTGCAAACTCAAACATCAAGTGTTCTTCAGAATGTCACAGTTTCTTCGTGTTCAACTTCTAACATTCAAGAGAAGACACAACTTTCAAGAAGTAGATGCATGCACAGTCTTAAAGAAATCAAGTCTCTATTTAAGTTTCTCTCAGAAACTTTACAAGATTATGGCACGATGCCTATCTTCAAGAGAACGTTCTCTCAAGACTTGGATTTACTAGAACAACATCTTACTAAAGATATACTTTCTAGGACTGATTGCACAACTACTTTGACTAATCTCAGAACAAAGTTTGAAAATGCTTTCAATTCAGAATTCGAAGAGCGTATGAGGAAATATACAAGATATAATGCTCAATCCTTCAATGATGCAATGATCTGTACCATAGATTCCATTCAGAAATACATGCTTGCGATAATTCTTCATCAACAACGGACTCTACCTTTGTTGAAACAAAAGACGTTGATGCAGACACAAGAAGATCATTCACATCAAACCCAAGCAGTGCATACTGATTCATTGAAAGTTGACTTAGTTGTCATACAAAACTCTTTTTCTGAGAAAGAAGACAGTAATTCAGAGACTACATCCACCAAATCAGCAAAGGAATGCAGCTTGAATTCTGAAACACAAGATGTTCATGCAATCACATACAAGATGTCAAAAACAAAAGCAAGAGGCATGGCATATTTTCGATCTCTTCATTCACACCTTCAAGTTCTTTCAAAAGGAGACTCAAAAGGCACTCGCATCGAACATGGCTTCAAATGGGAATTCATGTCACTCTTTGGTCAAGATGTTGATACTTTCACAAGAACAATGCTCCTCAACGTAGATCAACTACAAAAGCAACTTGACAAAGATGAATTTCAAGAAGATGGATCCATGACAGCCTTTTGGGTGGTAAACAACCAGTTCCAAAAGTTCATCGATTCAAAGTTTACATTGGACTATAACAGTCAAATGACAGACACGTACTTTGTTGAATACACTGGAATTGAGGTTCAACACTTCAGAGATACACTACTCCAACACCTGGGTAATGTTAAGAAGTCCATTGCTGAAAGAACACATCATCAAAGACGGTATGAAAGAAGGGTGAATAAACGACAGATGCAGACACAAGAGAGTAAGATTGATACGGGTAAAGCATTAAATGCTGATTTGGTTGACACATAAAGCATTAGGACAGACTCAACAGTGCAGGATGACAACAACAGGTCAGGGAATGATACAGATGCTGATGATGCATATATCAGACCCATATATGATGAAGAGCCAATGGCTGAGGTACAATTGGCTGCTGAATGCAATATCTTTGCTATAGGACAACAACATACTGAGCAACCTGAAATCATTGTTGAAGGTAGGGTTGACCAGTATCATGAAACATGTCAAGTTAAAAGTCCCATGCTTGATTCATCACCTGATAACCAGACAACTGAATACTCAAAACAATCACTCGAGTCTGAGAATATTTTACTCAAAAAGACCGTTGCCCAATTTCAAAAAGATTTTTCAAGAATGGAAGCACATTGTATTGCTCTCGAACTTAAATATCACAATCAAGCTTTAAAATCAGGGCAACATGGTCAAATTTTGAATGAAACAAGTAAAAAAAGCCAAGATCAAAAAGGAAATTGATGTACTTATGCTTTCAAAGTCAATCATTCAACATCAAGATAGTTGATTCTAAACTTCCCAACCATCAAAGAGCCTCAAAGTCAAATAAAGAATAGTCTATTTGGGGAAGATTGTTAGACTTATAATCACATATATCAAACAAGAATGTAACAAGTATAAGCATGTTGGTCAACAGCACAAGTTGATCAAGGAAGTCAAATCAAGATGATTCAAGTTAAGGAGATGATTCAAAATATTGATCTCAAGAACTCAAAGTCAAAAAGATAAAGGCTCAAGATCAAGATCACAAAGCATGAATGATCAAAGCCATTACAAACAAGACAAGACTAAAAACAAGGCAAAACATAAACGTTAAAAGTCATATCTTCAACGTCAGGGGAGACAATGATAAATCAAAGCAAACTCCTACAAGAATGTCATTGGTGGTACGGAGGAGTTTGAAGAAAGAGACCTCAACATTGGGGGAGATTATTAGCCTTAATTATACTAAGTCAAATAAGAATGTTATCGGTCTTATACTGTCAAACTAGGTCTTGTATTGTAATAGGCTAGTCAGGTTCAACGGGCTTGGATTGTAATCTAATATTGTCCATGTTTTGGGCTCAAAGCCCAAGTCTAGCCAAGCCCGGCCTAAGTTACAAAGCCCATTCGCCTACTAGAAGGCTTAGGTATAAAAGAAACCCTCTCCTCACATGGAGAGGGTGTTGGTTGCATTTGACACACATTTTAACTCACCATTCTCTCTCTTAATCTAAGTTTCCTAGTTTCTTTCTTTCTCTCTCTTTTTCTTTCTTTATTGCTGGCTTATCAAGAGCTTATTCAAAGCTTATTCGAGTTTGCTTGTTGTTGTGAAGGATTATATATGGCCAACATCATTATTGCACCACGACATCTCAGTTATTATAAAGAATGGAGATAGTGGCCCATTGTTACACCAAGTCATCCTAATACTCATGAAGAATATAGCTAGTAGCCTATTGTTGAAGATCAGATTTTCAGACTTAGACTCTTGGACCTATGGATGGACAGTAGCTAATTATGACAACCTTAGATTATTTTAGACTATTTATTTTATGTTTTTATATTAACAACCATTAAGTGTGTATCCCATTTCTATCTAAACCCCTTTGTCACCCTTTAAATACCATACTACCTTTGTTGCCTTTAAGAATTATTTAGACCCTAATTCTAACTGGTGCAGATTTGTGTACTTTCCAAGCTTATGATAGAATACATGCTATGACTGTGCAATTGAGCGATCACCCCGAAATTTAAACACTTAGACTAGTGGTGAGTTAGTGACTTTTTATCCCTTTTTCGTGAGGTGTTCGGCTTTGATGTTTTCTAGCATAAGTGTTTTATAGATTCATTTCTTGAAATTATTCTCTAGAAATCTTTTTATGAAATGTTCTAACAGGTTCTACTTGAGGGCAAGAAAAAGTCAAGTGGGGGGATATTTGATAACATCAAATATTTAATACTTTTTAGTATCAAAATACCCCTTAAATTACCTGCAAATGTTTCACTAATACTCGAAAACGAGATATTTTCTATCATTCTGTAGTTTTCAGGTGAAATGCAAGAAAGTAATAAGAAACAAGAGAAAAAGGGCTTAAAGTGTAATTTTCTAAATAATGTTATGGCGCAACACCAAATATGGTTATGCCGTAACATATATTAAGCAAGTATGAAGATCAAGGACAACTTTACGGCGTAACACCATATCTAGTTACGCCGTAAACAAGAATTTGGAAGGAAATCTTACCATAAATAGAGTTACGGCGTAACACCCTATATGGTTACGCCATAACCATGAAGATCCACAAATATGGAAGGAAGATCACGTACTTATGGACATTATTTGAAGGTTACGGCGTAACACCATATCTGGTTACGCCGTAACAACTGCTTAAATATGGAATGCCGTGTAAGAAAGTTACGGCGTAACACCTTTATCAGTTACGCCGTAACAGGTTCGATACCTATAAATAGAGGCCTCGTTCAAGCTATTCCGACATCAATTCCTCCACAGCCAATTGGAGAGGCGACAAAGGCTTCCAACCTTTGAAGAATTCCACCTAGAGTCTAAGGGAGATTACACTTTATTTACATTTTGTATTTAATCGTTCAAATATGAATACTATAAGAATTATGAGCTTTTAATCTATGATTACTTCTATTTCTTGCTGTGTTTTCATTACCATGAGCGGCTAAGCACTTAAAGTGCTGGCCTAGTTATGTAATTACTGTTTTTATGATATTCGTTTTCTGTTAGATTATTGTTTCGTTAGATATACCTTGACTATCGTGTAACCTTGGGTTTTGGTAGTACGAGTGGTTTAGACCTTGCTTGCCCCATTATTAGATTATCTAGTCAATATGGGATCCATCGGGTACTAGGGAGGATCTATGACTCCGACCCCTAGTGTAGGAACTATCTGGTCTCCGCACTTATCACTCAATATACTTAAAAAGTACAGGAACTCTTTCAGAGAGGGTTAATAATCTGTATAGGTTATTAGATCAGATTTGGGAATAGTTGGGATTAGTCACTACAACTTGGATATCCTACCTCCTATACGATTTGGACTGAGTCGAAATCGGGGGAAGTATAGGATATACTAAATATGCCTATTCAAGTCTATCGACCTTAGAAACCACTAATGAAACAATAGTTTAACATTGCACAGGAAAAGATTTTCATAACAATAGTAATGAAGTAACTAGGTTAGCGCGTTTTCTCTCCTGATATCTCTAAATCCTTTTTATTTTCAGTATTTAATTTTATTGTTATTTTTAATTTCTTTTAATTCAAATCAAAAACCATTTTATAAACGTGACATTTCAAATTAAAACTAATTACAACTTAGCTTTTGGGACAACCTCGGATTTACCATTCTATACTACCCACGATCGGGTTCTCTGCCCGTTAGTGGGTTGTCAGGTAGATCGAGTTTTATAA
The DNA here is from genome assembly GCA_026074375.1 of Tanacetum coccineum. Classification (NCBI taxonomy): domain Eukaryota; kingdom Viridiplantae; phylum Streptophyta; class Magnoliopsida; order Asterales; family Asteraceae; genus Tanacetum; species Tanacetum coccineum. Next base: position 121,316 of record BQNB010001119.1, read on the forward strand.
ATTTAAAACTTGATAAAAATATATTTTAAAATAAAATACGCATCAGTCATGGCATCCATTCGTGCCATAATTTTGTAAATATCATAATTACTGCTACCTTCATCGACGAAAGCAACAATTTTCTTTAGAGATGGTTTAGATTTTTGGTTTTTAGCCCAGTCGAGCTTGAGTAAGACTTTATTTTCAAGAAGCTGATAAGCTTGGTTTGGTGTTTTATAGAGGAAAATACCACCAGCTGTGACATTTAGAACTTCTTGGGTTATTTCGTTGAGACTGTGGTAAAAGATTTTTATGATATTGCCTTTGGATAGATTGTGACCATGGCAATTTCTGAGCATTTCTTTCATACGAAGCCAAGCTTCGGTTAAGCTTTCATTTTCATGTTGAGAAAAGGCTCGGATTTCTCTGAGGAGTCGATCAAAAAGAGCTGGGGGAAAGAATCTGCTTATGAAAGCAGTTCAAAGTTCATCTCATGTTTCGATAGTTCTTTCGTTGAGTTAATTCAGCCATGTTTTTGCTTCACCCGTGAGTGATAGGGGAAACATCATCAGTCGAGCGGCTTCATTTTTGGTATCTCTATATTTAAACATATTACATATTCCAAGGAATATGTGAATGTGTTTGTGCGGATCGGTTTTAATTCTGCCATCAAATTGGTTTCCTTTGACAAGGGTCAAGTGTGTTGGGAATAAAGGCTTCTCAAGCTTCTACTGCTGGGTATAAGAGTTTCTACTGCTGGTTGAAGAAACTACTAGTGGTGAAGATTAGAGAAAACAGTCTAAGTCATTAGTATTGTTAGTGTAATAGTTAGTGCTGCCAGTACAAAGTGTTAGTACTGCCAGTTTATTAGTATTGTTAGTCATAATAGTTAGTACTGCTAAAGTGATATGCATGAGATATATTAGGAATAGATATGCATTGATCACTTGACGCATTTTGTAAGCCCATTAGGGTTTCCTTGTTGTATAAAAGGAACCCTATGGCATAGATCTAGATATAAGTCTTATATAGTTTTCATAGCAGTTATAGTTCATAGCTTTAAGGTTATTTTGTAACCCTATCACTATTCAGAGTGATCGTTTTATATTGAAGCTGAAAGTTTAGTAAAACTTTGTGTACTATTTCATTGTTCTTCTTAGTATTGCAAACTAGATTCGGCATAGTTTGTGATATTCTCAATCTTAGTTTCTACTATAGTTGTTTTGGATCTATCTAACACAACTAAGCTTTAACAAGCTAAGTAAGATTTGTTCAAAAGGGGACCAACAAGTGGTATCAGAGCTTGGTGAGAAACTTTGAATAAGAATAACTCTAACTCTACTCAAGATCTGTTAGCCAAAGAAAAGATGGAGTCACAATCAGAAACTACCCAAATGGTGTCTGCACTAAAACTTCCAGTACTCAAAACTAGGGAGTATGATCTATGGAGCATGAGGATGGAACAATACCTTACTTTCACTGATCATGCCCTTTGGGAGGTAATAGTAAATGGTGATTTAGTTACACCAGTTGCATCAGCTAGTGCTGGTGCTAAAGGTCTTATTCCTCCTAAAATTGCTGAACAAAAGCTAGCAAGGAACAATGAACTAAAAGCAAAAAAGCACTCTTATGCTAGCCATTCCTGATGAGCACCTACTAAAGTTTCATGCCTGCAAGGATGCAAAGTCCCTATGGGAAGCTATCAAAAATAGGTTTGGAGGCAACAAGGAATCAAAGAAGATGTAGAAGACCATTCTCAAGCTGAATTATGAAAACTTTGCTGCATCAAGTCAAGAAGGACTGGATAAAACCTATGATAGGTTTCAAAATCTCATCAGTCAACTTGAAATCCATGGTGAAGTTATCTCTCAGGAGGATGCAAATATGAAGTTGTTAAGAAGTTTACCATCAGCTTGGACCAACATTGCTTTAATCATGAGAAATAAAACTGATCTAGACACATTGAGCATGGATGATTTATATAATAATCTAAAGGTGTATGAATCAGATATCAAAAGCCAATCAAGTTCAAATTCAAATTCCCAGAATGTGGCCTTTGTTTCCTCTGATAACTCCAGCAGCACTAATGAAATAGTTAATACTGCTTATAGTGTTTCTGCTGCTAGTTCTAAGGATCAAGCTTCTACTGCATCATATGCTGATGATGTCATGTTTTCTTTCTTTTCCAACCAATCCAATGCCCCATGGTTAGACTATAAAGATTTAGAACAGATTGATGCTGGTGATCTTGAAGAAATGGATCTCAAATGGCAAGTGGCAATGCTCACCATGAGAGTTAAGAGGTTCATAAAGAAGACAGGAAAGAAGATGGATTTAAATGATAAAGAGACTGTTGGATTTGACAGGACAAAGTTTGAATGCTACAACTGTCATAGGAGATGTCAGTTTGCTAGAAAATGCAAGGCACCAAGGAATAAGGGGAATAGAAATAGAGATGCTCCAAGAAGGAATGCACCAGTGGATACATCTACTACAAATGCCTTGGTTGTTCAAGATGGGATATGTGGTTATGATTGGAGCTTTTAAGATGAAGTAGGCACCACAAACTTTGCTCTAATGTCTTATACATCTCAAGGTTCATCAAGTTCATCAAGTTCACACTCTGAGGTACATACTTGCTCTAAAGATTGTTTAAAATCGTATGAAACTCTTCAAAAACAGTATGATCAACAGCGTGAAGCTCTTAATAAATCTGATCTAGAAATAATAGGTTATCAAATAGGATTAGAATCATTAGAAGCTAGAATAGTTGTTCATGAAAAGAATGAAGCTGTTTATGAAGAAGATATTGCATTTTTAAAATATGATGTTCAAGTAAAAGATATTTCTATAAAAGAGCTTAAAAATCAGTTAGAGAATGCTTTAAAAGAAAAAGATGATTTGAAACTTAAACTAGAAAAGTTTGAAACATCTTCTAAGAACCTAACTAAACTGATAAATAGTCAAATAACTACTAAATACAAGACTGGTCTTGCTTTTGATGAACAAGTGAATGAGAGTGAAGTGCTTGATAAAGTGAATGAGAGTGAAGTGCTTGATAATATGTTTGACAGTCATGAAAGTGATGGGGATGATAATCTAATAAATGATAGGTTTAAAAAGTTTGAGGGATATCATGCAGTTCCCCCTCCCTACACTGGAAACTACATGCCCTCAAGACCTGAATTATCCTTTGCTGGGTTAGATGATTATGTCTATAAGACTAAAGTGAATGAAACTAAAACTAGTATATCTAAGACTAGTAAGGATATTGTAGAAAAGCCTAAAACTGTTAAGCCTAGTGCTCCTATCATTGAAGAATGGGACACTGATAGTGATAATGATAGTGTGTTTAGACCTAAATCTGATCAGACAAAACCAAAATTTACTAAAATTAATTTTATCAAATCTGGTGAGAATATGAAATCTGTTAATAAGGAAAACACACATAGGCAAGTAGAGTATCCCAGGAAAAGTCAAAGTCCTAGGGGTAAAAGAAGAAACCGGAATAGGATGATGACTCAAAAACTAGGGAATGGTTTTGAGTTTATAAAGAAAGCTTGTTTTGTATGTGGGAGTGTCAACCATTTAATCAAAGATTGTGATTTTCATGACAATAAAATGGTAGAAAAACTAGTGTTGAATAATAAGGGAAGGGTTACTGGTCAAAGGGAAGTTAGACCATTATGGAACAATGATCAAAGAGTGAACCACCAAAATAAATTGACTCACCCACATCCTAAAAGGAATTTTGTTCCAACAACAGTTGCAACAAAGTCAGGACAAGTGCCAGTTAATGCTACCAAGCAAAGCTCTCCAAGAGCAGCAGCATTAATTAGTACTGCCAGGCCTGTTAATACTGTTGCCCCTAAATCAAAAGTGAATGATGCATTATCCATAACATTTTCTTATTTTAAAGCACATTCACCAATAAGAAGGGCCTTAAACCAAAAATCAGCAGCTAAAACCAATAATTTTAATGAAAAAGTTAATACTGCTAGGGTTAACAAAGTAACTACTACTAGGCCAAAAGCAGTAGTTAGTGCTACTATGGGAAATGGGGAAAATATTGTTAAGTCCTCAGCATGCTGGATTTGGAGACCAACAGGAAATGTTATTGACCATAACTCCAAAGACAGTGGATCATACATGCTTAAAAGATTTGACTATGTTAATCTATAAGGCAGACTCAAGTCAGTAATGGCTTGGGTCCCCAAGAGAAACTAATTCTCTTATTTTGAGTGTAGGGTAATCCACAATATGCTTTATAGGATCAAGGGATTTTTGATAGTGGATGCTCTAGGCATATGACTGGAAATAAGTCCTTCCTTACAAATTATCAAGAGATTGATGGTGGATTTGTTGCATTTGCAGGAAGTCCTAAAGGAGGTAAAATTACTGGTAAAGGTAAAATTAAGACTGGGAAATTAGACTTTGAAGATGTATACTTTGTAAAGGAACTTAAGTTTAACCTTTTCTCGATCTCATAAATATATGATAAGAAAAACAGTGTTCTTTTCACTGAGACTAAATGTCTTGTTTAATCTCCTAACTTTAAGCTACTTGATGAAAGTTAAGTCTTGCTTAAAGTTCCCAGACATGACAACATGTACAGTTTTGATCTAAAGAATGTTGTTCCTTTAGGAGGTTTGACTTGTTTATTTGCAAAGGCTACAATAGATGAGTCTAATTTATGGCATAGGAGGCTTGGTCATATAAACTTTAAAACTATGAATAAACTTGTGAGGGGAAACCTTGTAAGAGGTTTGCCTTCAAAGCTTTATGGAAATGACCATACTTGTGTTGCTTGTCAGAAGGGGAAGCAACACAAAGCCTCTTGTAAGACCAAGCTTGTGAGCTCTATCAGCCAACCTTTATAAATGTTGCATATGGACTTATTTGGGCCAACATCTGTAAGGAGTATCAATCACAAGATATATTGCCTTGTTGTCACTGATGACTATGGTAGGTTTAGTTGGGTTTTTTTTGCCACTAAGGATGAGACCAGTGAGATCTCTAAAACTTTTATAACTGGCATAGAAAACCAAATAAATCATAAGGTTAAAATCATCAAATGTGACAATGGAACTGAGTTTAAAAATAATGACATGAATCAGTTCTGTGGGATGAAAGGGATAAAGAGGGAGTTTAGTGTTGCCAGAACTCCATAACAAAATGGAGTTGCTGAAAGAAAGAATAGGACACTAATAGAGGCAACTAGGACTATGCTAGCAGATTCATTATTACCTACTACATTTTGGGCTGAAGCAGTTAGTACTACTTGTTATGTTCATAATAAGGTTTTAGTGACCAAGCCTCACAACAAGACACCTTATGAACTATTACATGGTAGACCACCTAGTATAAGTTTTATGAGACCGTTTGGGTGTCCTGTGACTATTCTTAATACCTTAGATCCCCTAGGCAAATTTGTTGGGAAGGCTGATGAGGGGTTCTTTGTTGGATACTCTATAAATAGCAAGGCTTTTAGGATATTTAACACTAGAACTAGGAAATTAGAGGAGAACCTGCACATAACCTTTCTTGAAAACAAACCCAATGTTACAGGGAGTGGACCAGATTGGCTCTTTGATATTGATTTACTAACAAACTCTATGAATGATGAGCCATATACTACATATAATCAAACTAATAGGAATGCAAGTATCAAGGATAATGTTGATGCGGTACCTACTCAACATATATTCTGCTACCATTACTTTATGATAGTCTACAGAGCTCATAGGATGCAGTTGCTGATGATGCTGGTAAAAAGACTAATGAAGAACCAACAAATGAGGGTGAAAGAAATGGTCAAGAGAAAGGAGGAGCTTCAAATAATGAAGATGACTAGAATGTGCAAGATTTTAGAGCTGAATTAGATAATTTGCTTGTTCAACAGAAGGAAGGTTATGCTAACAGCACTAACAGAGTTTCTACTGTTAGTCCACCTGTTAGTGCTAATGGGCAAAGTTTTGATAATGCTAATGATCTTCCAACTGATCCTCTTATGCCTGATTTGGAGGATACTGCTGATCTTCTAAATACTGGTATCTTTAGTGGTGCATATGATGATGAAGATGTGGGTGCAGAGGCTGACCTCAATAACTTGGAAACAATCATGAATGTCAGTTCTATTCCCACAACCAGAATACACAATGATCATCCTAAAGACCAGATCATTGAAGACATAAATTCAGCTACTCAAACAAGGAGGATGACCAAGATTTATGAAGAACATGCTTTGGTCAGTTACATTAACTAGCAGAGAAGAACAAATCACGAAGATTATCAAAACTGCTTATTTGCCTATTTTCTCTCTTAAATGGAACCTAATAAGGTGATTCAAGTTTGGATAGTCCAAGCCGAATTGAAGCAATGCAAGAGGAGTTGCTACAGTTTAAACTGCAGAAGGTTTGGACATTGGTTGATCTACCTAATGGCAAGAGGGCCATTGGAACCAAATGGGTCTTTAGAAACAAGAAAGATAAGAGAGGAATTGTAGTTAGAAATAAGGCAAGACCGGTGGCACAAGGTTACACCTAAGAAGAAGGAATTGATTATGATGAAGTTTTTGCTCCTGTTGCTAGGATAGAAGCAATCAAGTTATTTTTGGTCTATGCATCATTTATGAGGTTTATTATGTACCATATGGATGTGAAGAGTGCCTTTTTATATGATACTATTGAAGAGGAGGTGTATGTGTGCCAACCTCGCTTTATATGGTCTACATCAAGCTCCTAGAGCCTGGTATGAGACCTTGTCTACCTATTTTTTGGAAAATGGATTTAGAAGAAGCACTATTAATAAGACTTGATTCATTAAGAAGGACAAAGGTAATATCTTGTTAGTGCAAGTGTATGTTGATGACATCATCTTTAGGTCTACAAAGAAGTCTTTATGTGTTGAGTTTGAGCAGATGATGCACAAGAGATTCCAAATGAGTTTTATGGGGGAGCTCACTTTCTTCTTAGGGTTACAAGTAAAGCAAAAAGATGATGGAATCTTTATCAGCCAAGACAAGTATGTGGTTGATATATTGAAGAAGTTTGATTTTGCCACTATGAAGATAGCAAGCACTCTAATTGAGACTAACAAGGCATTGCTCAAGGATGAAGAAGTTAAGGATGTAGATGTTCATTTATATAGATCAATGATTGGATCATTGATGTACTTGACAGCTTCTAGGCCTGACATAATGTTTGTTGTTTGTGCTTGTGCAAGGTTCCAAGTTACTCCTAAAGTCTCACATCTTAATGTTGTGAAGAGGATCTTTAGATACTTGAAAGATCAACCTAAATTAGGCCTTTAGTATCCTAGATATTCACCATTTGACTTGAAAGCCTTTTCTGATAGTGATTATGCTGGAGCTAGCCTTGACAGGAAATCCACAATAGGAGGTTGTCAATTTCTTGGCAAAAGGTTGATTTCATGGCAATGTAAAAAACAAACTATAGTTGCCAACTCCACTACTGAAGTAGAGTATGTTGCTGCTGCTAATTGCTATGGACATGTGTTGTGGATTCAAAATCAAATGCTTGATTATGGGTTTAATTTCATGAACACCAAGATTCACATTGATAATGAAAGCACCATTTGTATTATGAAGAATCCAGTATTTCATGCTAAACCCAAGCACATTGAAATAAGGCACCATTTCCTCAGAGATTCTTATGAGAAGAGGCTTATTCAAGTAATTAAGATACATACAGATCACAATGTTGCTGATCTTCTCACAAAGGCATTTGATGTTAGCAGGTTTAACTTTTTGATTGCTAGCATTAGATTACCTAATCTCTAAAGATGTATTTGTTGGATTTATGATTGGTGTGGTTTGAAGATAGTATTAGTAATGAATTTGGAGTTAATACTGGTTGTTGTAAAGTTAATGCTACTAGGCAGGATTTGGTACTGCTAGGCGAAAGTTAGTACTGCTAGGCAAAAGTTAGTACTGTTGAGCCAAAGTTAGTGCTGCTTGTTACCATTGGAGTTATAACTGATGAGCGAAATTATTGGTCGGTAAACAGTTTCCTACTATTATAGGTTTCCTTTTTACCTATATAAGCGTATTCGACTACATCAAGATCATTCTAATACTCTCGAATACTAAAACGCTCTCAAAATTCACAAACCCACTTCAACTTATCACCGACTTTATAAATTCATCATCAATTAATCATCTATGGCGGATTTGAAGTTTGTTGATCAACACAACATGGTCGCCAGCTTAGAGAAATTAGAAAGGAATGCTGATTTTCATGAGATAGTGGACTTTCTTACTGCTAGCTCTATACACTATGCCTTAACTGTAAGTCCTACTATCTATGCTTCTTATATTGAACAGTTTTGGAATACTGCACATTCTCAAACAGTCAATGATGTGAAGCAAATTCATGCCACAGTTGATGGCAAGACAGTAGTAATATCAGAATCATCAGTGAGGAGTGATCTTCACTTTAATGATGAAGATGGTATTACTTGTCTAACAAATGATGCTATTTTTGAAAACCTTGCATTGATGGGGGTATGAGAGTGGTTCTAACAAACTTATTTTAAAAAAAGCTCTCTTCTCCCCTCAGTGGAAGTACCTCATACATACCATTCTACACTGCTTAAGTTCAAAATCTACTTCTTGGAATGAAATTTCCACTAATATAGCATCTTCAATCATTTGTTTAGCTAATGGTCAAAAGTTTAACTTTTCTAAACTAATTTTTGATGGTATGTTAAGGAACTTAGATACCAATACAAAGAAATTTTTAATGTATCCAAGGTTTTTACAACTCTTTTTGAATAATCAGATTACTCTTGCAGAACCTTTTAATGATGTTTATCAAACACCTACACATACTAAAAAGGTTTTCACTAACATGAAAAGAAAAAGAAAAGATTTTTCAGGAAGAGTTACTCCATTATTTGCATCAATGTTGGCACCACCAGTAGTAGAGGGTGAAGGTTCAGGTGAACCCTCTGAACCCTAATCAGCACCTTTTACTACTCAACCCAGAGTTAAAGAACAAATCCCTGTTACTGAATCATCATCACCCCAAAATACTCAATCACCTACGCAAGACTTACAAGAGGACACTCAGTTACCTCAGACTAGTGTGCCTATACCAAATGTAGCAGATAAGGCTATCTTTAAGGAGTGGGATGACAGAGTGGTAAGGGCTACCACTACTGCTGCTAGCTTAGATGCAGCACACGCTAGTGGTAACATAACTAAGACCCAATCCAACATCTTTCTTAGGAAATTGGTTCAGGTGATAGACCTAGGTGCCAAGAAGCCATGAGGGTGTCATTGCTCAGACTAGGTCTGAGAGGGCATCTAAACATTCCTATGATTCACCTCTCCCAGGAGGTAACACACCTGGAAGTGATGAGGAAATACTTGAACAAGATGATTTGACAGATTTTGTACCACCAACATCCTATGATTCACCTCTCTCAGGAGGTTACATACCTGGAAGTGATGAGGGTAGACCTAACATTAATGAATTGATGGATATTTGTACAAATTTTCAAACATGATTCTTGCCATGGAACAATCAAAGACTGCATAAGATTTGGTGATCAAAAAGCTGAAAAGATGGTCAGGAAATTAGAAAAGAAGCTAAGGGCAAGAACTCTAGGGATGAAACTCTTCAAGATTGGTACCTTTAAGAGAAAGAGTTTGGATAAGGAGTATGTATCCAAACAGGGGAGGAAAAGTGACAAGACAAAGCCAATGTTTGATGATAGTGACTTTGCTGAGCTTGATGTGGATAATGCAATGGAGAATGTGGAAGGTGATGCTGAAACTCAGGGGAGGAATACTGCTAAACAAATTACTACTGCTGGGGATATAGTTAATACTGCTAGTATTGATGTTAGTGCTGTTGGACCTTCAAATGTTAGTAATACTGATCCTTCTACAAGTACTGTTGGGGATATTTTTGAAGATGAGATGATGACTATTGCCGATACACTTGTGGCTATTAGGAGCACACGACCAAGAACAACCTCAGTAGTGATTCGTGATGTTGAAGAAGAACTAAGGAGATCAACACCAGTACCAACAGTACAAAGCCAAGACAAAGGTAAAGGCAAGATGGTGAAGCCTGAACCTACTCCAAAGAACCCTATAAAGAATCAGATTTAAAGGGATGCAGAGATTGCTCAAAGATTTTTTGAAGAAGAACAAGCTTAGTTTAAGAGAGAACAAAGGATTGCTAAGGAAAGAGCTGCAGAACAAGAGGCCAAGGATGCTGCTTTGATTATAGAATTTGAAGATGTTCAAGCAAGAATGGATGCAGATGCTCTGCTAGCTGCAAGACTTCAAGAAAAAGAAAGAGAGAAATTTTTTATTGATGAGCAAGCTAGACTTTTAGTGGAGACAATTGCAGAAAGGAAGAGGTTCTTTGCTGCACAAAGGGCTGAACAAATTAGAAACACACCACCTACCAAAATTCAATTAAGAAACAAGATGATCACTTACCTGAAAAACATGGGTAGAATTACTTACAATCAACTGAAGAATAAGAGTTTTGAAGAAATTCAGAAGCTATATAAAAAGGAGCAAAAGTGGATTAAGGATTTTATTCCTATGGATTCTGAATAAGGTGGAAAGAACACAACAAGCAGTAAGAAGAGACCAAGAGCAGAACCTGATGAAGAGAGTGTTAAAAGTCAAAAGATTAGAGAAGCTTTAGGTTCAGGTGAAGAACAATCAATAGAAAAGGAAAAAGAATTATCAGAAGAACTACTGAAATTATGAGTGGTAGTTCTAGTGGAAGAAGTATATGTTGAAGTCTTACATGTCAAATATCCAATCATAGACTGGGAGGTTTACTTTGAAGACACAAGAAGGTATTGGAGAATTATCAGAGTTGGAAACCATACGGAAGCGTATCAGATTTTTGCTGATATGTTGAAGAAATTTAATAGAGATGACATGGTTAAGCCTTGGGATTTGGTTTAGAAGAGGTTCAGTACAATAGAGCCTATAGATGATAAAGAGAAGGAATTGTGGGTTGAACTGAAGAGATTGTTTGAAACAGATAACGATGATATTCTGTAGAAGCTTCAAAGATATATGCATGATCCTTTGGTATGGAGGCTTTATGATACATGTGGTGTTCACCATGTATCTTTAGTAAGAGGACATGATATCTTTATGTTGGTTGAGAAAGAATATCCTTTAACCAAAGGAACACTTAGATTGATGATGGTGGCTAGACTATTAGTAGAAGTAGATAGTGAGATGTCTAGAGAACTTTTAACAAAAGATCTTCTATCAAGCAAACAGACCAAGGCAGTAAGGTGTTTGGATACATCCTCCTAGTGCTCAAGATGCTGATAATGAAGAAACTTGATGATTAACAAGATGAATATCAAGTTTAGGGGAGGATTGCTGTAAATAAAGGCTTCTTAAGTTTCTACTACTGGGTATAAGAGTTTCTACTGCTTGTTGAAGAAACTACTGCTGGTGAAGATTAGAGAAAACAATCTAAGTCATTAGTACTGTTAGTGTAATAATTAGTGCTAACAGTACAAAGTGTTAGTACTGTTAGTCATAATAGTTAGTATTGTTAGTTATATAGTTAGTACTGCTAAAGTGATATGCATGAGATATATTAGGAATAGATATGCATTGATCACTTGACGCGTTTTGTAAGCCCATTAGGGTTTCTTTGTTCTATAAAAGGAACCATATGGCATAGATCTAGATATAAGTTTTATATAGTTTTCATAGCAGTCATAGTTCATAGATTCAAGGTTATTTTTTAACCCTATCACTATTCAGAGTGATCATTTTATATTGAAGCTGAAAGTTTAGTAAAACTTTGTGTACTGTTTCATTGTTCTTCTTAGTATTGCAAACTAGATTCCGCATAGTTTGTGATATTCTCAATCTTAGTTTCTACTATAACTGTTTTGGATCTATCCAACACAACTAAGCTTTGACAAGCTAAGTAAGATCTGTTTAAAAGGGGATCAACAAAGTGGTTACCCTTACTGGAAAATTCATTTGCGATTTCAGGAATGGTGATTGCGAAACCGGGAGTCAAAGTAACAACACGGTCGACAACCTACATTAGTTCATCATCCATTGGATTGTAATTTTCAAGGATATCAAGAAAGTGACAAAAATAGTTGATGTCAAAAATTAGAACGTAAACACCTCTTGGTTGTGCAATTGGTTTGTTTCTTTATTCGAATGGAACTCTCCTGTTTCGTCGACGAAGTCTTCGATTCAGGCTTCATTCAGGTTCAGGAACTGGTTCAACAAGTTCAGAGTTGGAAGCACGTATATGCATCCAAGGGAGTTATATGGTTTAGTTTGCCAGAAAACTATACGGATATTGATAACGCCCAAATTATACATGTTTTCTATGGCGTTATTTATATATATTTGATCATTTCTCGTGAACTTTTGATACTTAATTAAGCTTAAATTGCTTATAGGTTCACTTGAAGACTCTAAAGACCCAAGCTCAAGAATCTATACAATTTGGGAGGCAAATACAAGAAAAGAAATATTTCTAGCCAAAATTCAAGAAGTCCGCCGCACTTGTTACATTGTGCGCCTTACTTTCCTCTGAAGTTCAAACACCGCCGCACTTACAACAATGTGCGCCGCACATTTTCCCAAAGATTGAAGAATTAAAGTCCATTAAATGCACCTGCATTAACTCCTCAAAACCGCCACACTTATTTGTAAGTGTGCCGCACTTCCAGTAAAAGGCATTAAATGCTATCGCATTAACTCACCAAGTCCGCCGCACTTATTTATAAGTGCGCCGCATTTTTCACCAAATTTTGCCTATAAATTTAGATGAAATTTCTCAAACAATTCATTCATCTCACACCCATTTCCCACTACATATCTCATTCTACACACACATATCCTTCCCCCTTTCACCAAAACATCAAGAAATACCTTTTCCCTTGAAGAAAAAGATCTAACGATCAAGAACGAAGAAGTTTTCTTACCTTGTTCTTGAAATAATGGAAATTTATATAATGCGTACTTTTGTTATGAACTCCTTAGCCATGAGAGGCTAAATCTCTCATGACTACTTGGTGAAGTTACGATAATGAATAAGTGTTTGGTATGATCTTGACCGCTTTAATCCTAAGCTTATGTTGCAACCCTGTTATATCCCATCTTATCTACTTTTGCTTATCAACTTAGATTATATAATCATATCGGTATAGGTTGAAAGACCCGTTATGATCTATGTGGTTTTAAAGATTTATCTATGGTCTTTAACGTCTGTGCCGAGAAATTCACTTTCATAAATTGATAAACAAAATAAGCTTTGATATAATAGTTACTGGATTATTTGAGTGACACATTTGGTCTGGTTAACTAAATATAAGTCTTAAGTTAACAAGTTGATTTGTGAAAACATTTTCTGACGAGAAATCGTCTTTATAAATTAATACCCCATCTTCGAGGTCAAATCATTTCCAACACTTATAAGTTATTTTTCAACTATCCGAGTAGTCATACTTTTTATCATTGGTAAAGTAAAAATTATTTTCAAAATTGTTAAAGTCTATTTTCTTTCTGATTATTTGAACACTACTCTAATCCCTGTGGACGACCTGGTCTTACCTAAAAAGATTATACTGCATACGTGGGTTATACTTTTACCCGTGTGTTTCCATATAATTATCCGGTATTTTCAGTCTTATAAATTTAAAGCTTTTGAAACACATCAAAGTTTTTGGCGCCGTTGCCGGGGATTTCTTAGCTGTTCTGTAGTCAAAATCTGGAAAATTACTTTAACCCCTCCCTCTTTTTCAAAAATCGCCGTACAGTTTTTTGGCAAACTGACCCAAACAATATCTCTCTTGGATGCATACACGTGCTTCCAATTCTGAACTAGTTGAACCATTACCTGAACCCGAACGTACTCTAAATCGAAGACTTCGCCAACGAAATAGAAGAGTTACATACGATCAAAGAAATAATCCACCACAACACCCAAGAATTGTCTACCCGCCAGTTATTAACATCAACTACTTTCGTCACTTTCTTGATATTCTTCAAAATTACGATCCAATGGATGATGAACCCATGTGGGCTGCTGACCATGTTGCAGGTCCGACACCTGGTTCCGCAATCACTATTCCTGAAACCGCAAACGAATTCGCTATTAAAGGTAACCACTTGACCCTTGTCAAAGGAAACTAATTCGATGGTAGAACCAAAACCGATCCTCATAAACATATTCACGAATTGCTCATAATCTACGATATGTTCAAATACAGAGATACTGAGAATGAAGTCGTCCGCCTAATGATGTTTCCCTTATCCCTTACTGGGGAAGCAAAAACATGGTTGGATGAACTCAACGAAGGAACTATCGAAACATGAGATGAACTTCAAACCTCTTTCATTAGCCGTTTCTTTCCCCCAGCTCTTTTCGACCGACTCCTCGGAGAAATCCGAGCTTTCTCTTAACACAAAAACGAATCTCTAATCGACGCTTGGCTTCGTATGAAGGAAATGCTCCAAAACTGTCATGGTCACAATCTGTCCAAAGGTAACATTATCAAAATCTTCTATCATAGCCTAAGCGAAATAACCCAAGAAGTTCTAAATGCCGCAGCTGGTGGTATTTTCCTCTATAAAACTTCAAATCAAGCTTGTCAACTTCTCGAAGATAAAGTCTTACTCAAGCTCGACTGGGCTAAAAATCAGAAACCAAAACATCTCTTAAGAAAACCATTGCTTTCGCCGATGAAGGCAGCAGTAATTCCAATACTGATAAAATTATGGCCCGAATGGATGCCATGACCCTGAAAATGGATGCTCAGTATAAAGAACTCCAAAACCACACTAAAAAACAAAACCAGATGAAGATGATATACCTATATCCCAAGAGGAAGAAGCTAAATTCATGCAAACTTTTCGTAAGACTCGTTTTTACAATGATTACCGCGACCGAGACTCAAATCGCGATAATTGGCGTTCAAACGAATGAAGTAGTTATAACCGAGACAACTATCGATCCAGTATTGATGACAAACCTTATGATCTTCAAAAACAATTCAACGATTTCATGAAATCTCAGCAATTGACCAACACTTTCATCAAAGAAACATTCATGGATCTCAAGACCCAACTCGAAACCGTAGCCAGAAATCATCAAGCGTCAATTCAGAATCTTCAAACCAAGTTCGACAGACTTGCTGACAAGCAATCTGGTCGACCTTTTGGATCTCTTCCTAGCAACACTCAACCAAACCCAAAAGGACATAATTCCAAAGCTTACCAACCACCACAATCTCGCAATGAGCATGTGAATGCCGTATTCACAAGAAGTGGTAAATCTTACAACCCATCAGTTAACCCAAATGATCAACAAAATGATTCTGAAACTCATATCAACTTTAATAGAGATGATGAAGACGAAGAATCTACACCACAACTGAAAACTCAAAATCCAAAACTAGTTAAGGAAACTCCATTACCCAAACCATACAAACGAAAAATCCTGTATCCTCAACATCTAAGGAAAGAAAAAATGAAAGCTCGATACGGAAAATTTCTTGGCATGATCCGCGCAGTTCGAATCAATGTACCTCTTATCAATGTCTTTGCCGGAATGTCTAATTATGGAAAATTTCTCAAAGAACTCGTAAACAACAAACACAAAATCGAACAAATCTCTGCTTCTTTCTTAAGCGATGAAAGTTCAGCAATGATCCAAAACAAAGTTCCACCTAAACTCGGAGACCCCGAAAGTTTTCTTATTCCGTGTAAATTTCAACAAAACTTTCTCCTGCAGGGCCTTAGCCGACCTTGGTGCTAGCATTAACCTTATGCCATATTCCCTATATGCCAAATTATCTCTCGAAACTCTTAAACCTACCAAAATAAGCGTAAGATTAGCCGACAGATCATTCCAATACCCTGTTGGAATAGCTAAAAATATGCTCGTTGAAGTTGGTAAATTCATCTTTCCTGCTGATTTCGTTATTCTCGAAATGGATGAAGATAGTAAAGTTCCACTCATCTTGGGATGACCATTTCTTCACACTGCTTATGCAGTAATTCGAGTTAAACAGAAACAACTCAACCTTGAAATTAGAACTGAACGAATGATTTTCAATATCGATTCTGTGATGAAACACTCTTATTCGAACGATGATACCTGTTTTAGTATCGATGTAATCGATGAAATCTTAGAAGAAGATTTTGACGCTCTTTTAGACGAAGGTAGTAAAATTATTCATTCCATCGAAGGAACCCTTCTCGAAGATGAAATGTTTGCTAAATTTGATGAATTCATAGCAATCACCACCGATAAAAACTATGGCTCTGAATCGGACATCGAAGATCCACCATTCGAAAAAATCACCATTAATACCGATTATAAGATCAAAACATCTCTTGAAGAACCTCATACGGATCTCAAACTTAAACCTCTTCCTGATAATCTAGAATATGTATTCCTGGAAGAACCCTTTTTTCTTCCTGTTATCATATTATCTCAGCTATCCAAAGAAAAGAAAAACAAACTCATATCTGTTCTTAAAAAGCACAAGCAAGCCTTTTCTTGGAAAACGACAGACATTCCTGGTATTTGTCCATCATTCTGCAAACACAAAATACAACTTTTGGATGATAAGAAACCTGTTGTCCAAAAACAAAGAAGGTTAAATCCAATCATGCAAGAAGTTGTTAAAAAAGAAATCGTGAAACTCCTAGATACCGGTATAATTTATCTAATTGCCGATAGTCCTTGGGTTAATCCTATCCATTGTGTACCAAAGAAAGGTGGTAGTACAGTTGTCACCAACAAAAATAATGAACTTGTTCCAACAAGAACCATTACAGGTTGGCAAGTATGCATCGATTATCGTAAACTCAATGAAGCAACCGCAAAAGATCATTTTCCCTTACCTTTTATGGATTAAATGCTAGAAAGACTCGCGGAAAATAAATATTTTTGTTTCCTCGATGGTTTTTCTGGGTATTTTCAAATTCCTATCGATCCTAATGATCAAGAAAAAACAACATTCACCTGTCCTTTCGGAACATACGCTTATAGGCGAATGCCTTTCGGTCTATGTAATGCTCCTGCCACATTTCAAAGATGTGTGTTGGCAATCTTTCACGATATGATCGCAGAATCCGTCGAAGTATTCATGGACGATTTCTCTGTCTTTGGAAACTCTTTCGACACATGCCTTAATAATCTCGATAAAATGCTCCAACATTGTAAAGACGCTCATCTCGTCTTAAACTGGGAAAAATGTCACTTCATGGTCAAAGAAGGAATTGTGCTCGGACACAAGGTGTCTAGTATAGGACTTGAAGTTGACAAAGCAAAGATCGATGTAATCTCGAAACTTCCACCCCCTACTAATATCAAAGGTGTTAGAAGCTTTCTCGAACATGCTGGTTTTTATCGACGTTTTATTAAAGACTTCTCGAAAATTGCTCGACCTCTAACTAAACTGCTCGAAAAAGACACTCCATTTGAGTTCAATGGTGAATGTCAAAAAGCTTTTGAATCATTGAAAGAGAAACTCACATGTGCTCCTGTGATCGTAAGCCCAAACTGGAATCTTCAATTTTAACTTATGTGTAATGCAAGTGATTTCGCTATAGGAGCCGTCTTAGGTCAAAATTATGGTAAAAACATTCACCCAATCTACTTCGCAAGCAAAACCCTTAATTCCGCTGAACAAAAATACACCGTAACCGAAAAAGAACTTATGGTTGTAGTTTTTGCATTTGACAAATTCAGATCCTATCTTATTCTCTCAAAAACTATTGTTCACACTAATCATTCAGCTCTAAAGCACTTATTTAAAAAGCAAGATGCTAAGCCACACCTTATTCGATGGATTTTACTTCTGCAAGAATTTGACATAGAAATCAAAGATAAAAAAGGAACAGAAAATGTTGCAGCCGATCACTTATCCCGAATCAAAAATGATGAAACAAGCGATGATAGTGAAGTAGATGATAACTTTCCCAGAGAAACTCTTATGAAAATCAACATTAATGAACCATGGTTCGCAGAGTTTGCAAACTACCTAGTCGGTAATATTATACCAAAGGGAATGACATATCAACAAAAGAATAAATTCTTCTCTGATCTCAAACACTACTTTTGGGAGGAACCTTATCTCTTTAAAGTATGCTCCGACGGTATGATCAAACGTTGTATATATGGAGCAGAAACCCGAACCATTTTAGATCAATGTCACCACAGACCAACAGGTGTACATTATGGACCAAACATAACTGCTAAAAAAGTCCTTGATTCAGGATTTTACTGGCCAACAATCATCAAAGAAGCTCATACTTTAGTCCGCTTATGTGAAGCATGTCAAAGGACCAGAAATATATCAAAACGTGATGAAATGCCCTTAAACAACATTCAAATATGTGAAAATTTTGACATATGGGGTATCGACTTTATGGGACCATTCCTAAAATCATATAAGTTTGAATACATTCTAGTCGCTATTGATTACGTATCTAAATGGGCCGAAGCTCAAGCTTTACTAACCAATGATGCCCGAGTAGTAGTCGCCTTTACGAAGAAACTATTCTGCCGTTTCGGAATGCCCAAAGCTCTAATCAGCGACCGAGGTACTCACTTCTGTAACAAAATAATGGAAAAAACCATGAAAAGATATTGAGTTAATCACCGTTTCTCTATTATCACCCTCAAACTAGTGGTCAAGTTGAAAAAATGAACAGAGCTCTTAAAAGAATTATTGAAAAAACTGTTAAAGATAATCCTGCTATTTGGTCAAGAAAACTTGATGACGCTCTGTGGGCTTTTCGCACTGCTTACAAAACACCTACCGGTACTACACCATAAAAACTAATATATGGAAAAAACTGCCACTTACCATTTGAAATTGAACACCGTGCATACTGGGCACTAAAAAATTGTAACCCATATCTCATCACTGCTGGTGAGAAAAGAATGTTTAAGTTACACGAGTTAGATGAACTTAGACACCAAGCTTATTGTTAGATATTAGAAAAAGACTCGGTCACCCCGTGTATTTTACTGTTTATTATAGCTCGTAGTTTAATAGTTAATCGTATGATTATCGGTTTTGAACCGGGTACTAATACCTTGTATTTGTAAGAACTATAAATACCTCTTCCAACTTTGGAAGAGGTAGCTAGTCAATTATTCATTTCCATATTACACATAGAGCTTTCTCTCTCTAGAAAATATCTCACCATGTGTTTCTCTCTCTAGAAACTAGCCAAATCCAAGAATCATCATCCGGGCTGTGAAATATGATATCCTACAATTGGTATCAGAGCTATGTGGTGATTTCGTGAGCTTTTGTGCGTTCTAATCTTGATTAGATCGTGTTCTTTAGTTACTTTTTGGATTTTTGGTTCGAAAATCAAAACTCAGATTTTTGTGCTTAGATGTGTTTATTGTTATGTTTTTAAGCAAGATCTAGGCATAAGGTAACTAGTTGTGCAAGAAAAATCAAGGTTCAACGTCAAAAAGGGTGTGTTTTTGGTGATTTTGTTGGAAAAATACGTGTTTTGCTCGAAGTTAACCTTCTGTTTGAAGGAAGCGGAATATGCAGGTTTGAATCAAGCGAAATATGACAGGTTGATTCCAAGCGAAATATGTATTCAAGCGGAATATGACATTTGTCAAGCGTGACAGATTTTCAAGCGAAATATGTTAGTTTTCAAACAAGCGAAATATGACAGGTTCTCCAAGCGAAATATGTCACTAAAATCTTAATTTTTTCTACGGTTTTCTTACTTTGTAAAATCCCTTGAAAGATTTATTTCTCGGTTTTAGTTAAGATTAGTAAAATCTTGTGGAATAATTACTTCAACTACATCTCTTTAACACAAGTATCCTTTATCACTGATCGATCAAGTTTGATATAATTTCACAATAAATCAAGATGTCTAATATGTATGAAGATCCAATCTACGATGAAGTCGGGACATCATATGACTCGAATATTCCATCTGAGGTACAAGATCATGATTACTATTTAGATAATGTGGATGAGTATCATCAAGTACACGAGATGCAAAGCAATGTGCAACACAACTACGTTGTTAACTCTTATGCTGACTATACGGGTGATAGCAATATTATTCTGTATGATCAGTATATGGAGGACAACGAAGAACATGTTGTACAAAGTAATGTATCTTCTGTTCGAAATGATGCATTGATGTCGATTAT
>BQNB010001120.1:0-114737 GCA_026074375.1 Tanacetum coccineum
TTGTTTTTATTTCGTAATGTTTTTTTTTAATTTCGTAATGTGTTTTTTTAATGTAATTTGTATGTTTAATTATGAATGAAATTGTTAGTTTGTTAAATGAATGAAATAACTATTTAGGGGGTTTTATGAAAATAAAGAGGTGAGTGGTGCTATGATAAGGGGAGTGGTGTTGGTGTTATGCTGATGTGGCGGCAAAAATATGGTGTTATAGTGTTACTACACCTAGGGTTCTTATAAAAAGAGGATATTTATAAAAGGAAAAAAAACTCAAAAGAGGCCCCAACCGGGTTCGAACCGGTGACCTCTTGATCTGCAGTCAAATGCTCTACCACTGAGCTATGGACCCAATTTGATATGCGTCTCTTGTGCATATATGATCCAATTAAATAGACCAAAATTGACAACTTCATGGTTAGTGCAAGCAGAAGGTAATGGCACACCACAGGTCATTTAGCATTCGGTTATCAAGTAGACAAAAGATGCAACTATTTAATTCATGTCTACCAGCTTAGTACAAATGCTAACACGCAGTGTCGCTTGCTGTGTGCAAAGCAGGAGCATCAGTTAAAAAAAAAATCGTTTTTACAAGGTACCGAATGTGCTCTTTAGATGGCATTCTGTAACTGATTTGTGCATGTTGACTTAGTTACTAACTTTGTTGTTGTTACATGCACAGCACATTGCGACCAAGACCTTGGTGCTGCCCATCCCGGCCAGCATTCAATGTGATCAACAGTGTATTTCAGCTCTAACTGAAATACAATATAATACTTGGATGATTTATTAATGACTTGCATGTCTATTTATATATAGGAAAACAAAGAAGGTCTTGCGCTTATGAAGACCGCGATAGCAAAGGCTAGATATTTGATACAAGTAATGTTCCCAATCATCCTGATCAAAGGGGTCCTCAATAGAAACAATCGGGTAGTCAGACACAAACAGCTTGTAGACGTTCTTCAAACGTACTGTCCCCTGAAATCTTATGTGATCCATCATTGTTCTGCATTTCATGTGTCATTGGTAGATAACTCTCATCGTTTAATTAATTATCTCAACTGACATGTTAACTTAGTATGGCTCATGTAACTCTTACTTCTTCCTTGAAGTTCAAATCATAGGTTTGCCCTTGTCTTCATAGAACTCAGATGCAGCAACATACATTCCAATAACAACCTGCAGAACAGTACCGACAATGACATAACCCCTTGAGGGCAATTACCCGATTGAACAGATGAAAACGGGCACAACACCGAGAATGACCCTAACACGACAATGAAACACGTCTAAACCTCAACCAAACAGTTCCTTTCAGTTTACCATAGTATAGGTTGTCGTCAGTTTTGCTAATATAGCTATTTTCAGTTGATTATAATACTTTTCGGTGTTAGAACACATAAATATTGGTGGTTTTAAACTGAAAGTCGAGTATATGTTCGAAGATGTATTCAAAGATGTTCAGAGCAAATGATTACACAGTAGTATCCGAAGACATTTTTTTGTTTACCCAAATATGATGATTTACTTCTTACAAAAATAAAAACAAGCCGCTTAGAACACAACGCCTGTGTCCTAATGTTATGTAACTATGTTCACTAATCAAAAGATATGATTGTTGGTTCGAGTCTCGTGAAAAAACACTCGTGAGATAGGTGGTTAAAGTTGTGCGGAAAGTTTCCGTTCAAAAAATACAAACAAACCGCTCCGAGTTTTATTCGGCTCTTATAATAAAATGAGGACATTTATAAAAAGAGAAGAAAAAAACTTAAAAAAGGGCCCAACCGGGTTCGAACCGGTGACCTCTTGATCTGCAGTCAAATGCTCTACCACTGAGCTATGGACCCAATTTGTTTACCCTTGCTATTTATCAGTGTATACATATGATTATGGTTAGCAACAGCAAGTTCAAGGTTTAAGACAGAAGGACAAACAAAATATATAAAGTGAGAGATCTGCTATATACACTACACAAGATGTACATGTTTGTCTGTTAGATTTCAAATGATATATAATGCTCGTGTGGTCATACACAGTTAAGTATTTAACGATTGATATATCATGTTGTGGCCTTGATGAGTTTTATATGCAACGGCTTCGTTCAAGTATTCCAGTTGATTATGTTTGAGGTAGTGCTTCCTTAATGGCAAAATACTTTTCAGTTGAATAATCGGTTATAAATGCTGCCCGTGTTTGCTCATGTAAGTGAACAAATAATTCAGGGTGACTTATAGAATCATGTTACATACATTCTAGTAAACAATAACGAAACACTTGTGTTGTTATCTATACAATTCTTTATTAGTATTTGTACATTTAATTGTAATTGTCATTTTTTTGTACAAGATA
Source organism: Tanacetum coccineum (assembly GCA_026074375.1). NCBI lineage: Eukaryota > Viridiplantae > Streptophyta > Magnoliopsida > Asterales > Asteraceae > Tanacetum > Tanacetum coccineum. The sequence continues at coordinate 2,347 of BQNB010001120.1, forward strand.
GGCGTTCAAACGAATAGCTATCTTGCTTATCACGAGCAAGCATCATCGCATCAAATGACTCTTATTTGGTATTGAATGTAACAGTTTCATAATACAGCAATTTCCAAAAAGAATATGATATTCAACTCGTTGCAACAAAATCCAATGATGAAAAGTAAAAATGTATGTATACAGCTTCTTGCTCTATGAATAATGAATGATAGGACCAATTTGTGTATCCTAACTAGTACTTTAATTACTTTCTAATATGTATTATGTGTGGCTTGCACTACCTTTAGGCAGTACGTCTATATGTATTCTATACTTTTGATTTTGTGTTTCATGAATATATTTGAGAAAGATCGTTGGTGGAGCCAGTGGGAATGAGATTATGACAAGTGGTGTCGCAGGGATAAGCACAATCAATCTTCTTAGAAACATTTCTTCCAAAATACCAGTCACCGACTGAATCTGCAATCGTCTGAATAATGGTTGAAAATGATTAAGTCATTAAGTCAAGAATGAACATATACGCTTATAAGTATCAGTTAAACCATAACGAACCTCATTATGGATTTGAGGGGAGTCTGGTGCAAACCAGGTGTCTTGTGACTCACTTTGGCAGTGAGCGAAACATGAATTTATATAAACCCCTCCTGTTGTGGAATTAAACAAGAATGACCTCAGAGCCGTAAGCATCTCTACCCTGAAACCTAAAGCAATCAATACATTGAAGTAGATATTAGACTTGTAAGTAGATGTTATTATAAAACTAAGTTATACAATATCAACAAAAAGAATATGAACCTTGCAAAATATCTAATTGGTCAGGACGGCATGCTTTTGGATCTGATTTGCAGCGATTCCAGTGTCCACGTAAATCAGCTGATGGTGGGACTAATATGTGGTGAAACTGGAAAAATAACACGTAAGTATTCTAGATTTCTAGTGATGTATGAAAGTCGCTAAAGATAACAAACGATATATCTTACTTGGTATACATCATATGCCGAGTTTAAGATGAAAAATGGCGATGTGATGTATTTCAACAAGTACTGCGGAAATATGCACTGCGAAGAAAATTAACAAATGTCACTAGTAATTCTCAAAAATGTCAAGAGAATCGAAACGGGCATGAATAAAGATGCATATTACTTGTTTGGGATCGCTGATAGAGCTTGTGCAGCTTTCATCAAGGTTCTTTTCTATTCCCTGTAAAAATTATTTATATAATTGACTGATTTATAGGTAAATAGGACGGAACTGCCACTTAACCATGCTGGTGTGTACCTGTAGAGTGACAAGATGCTGAAAGAAAGTTCTTTGGGTATGATTCATGGTAATGTCTGGTCTGCAACCAAAAAGTAAAAAAAGATAATAATAAATGAAGCAACATGCATCAATAAAAAAAAAAAAAAAATAAAAAATAAAAAAAAAAAAAAAAAAAAAAAAAAATAAAAAAAAAAAAAAAAAAAGATTTAATAAAACTAAAAAAATAAAACAAAAAAATTAAAAAAAAAAAAAAAAGATGATAATATTTAAATGGATTAGCAACATTGCATCAAGTACTGTGGTTAAAGGAGTTTTTTTAGGAAACATACGCTTTGAGTCCCAAGGACAAAAAAAAAAAAAAAAAAATAAATCCAGCGTCGCCCCCAGAACATTTCACAGCTGTTTGTCATTTGGTTTTAGTAGATAATTAGGTGAATTGAAGTTCGTTGCAAATGCAAGTACAGGGTAAGAGGAAGCCAAACCTCCAGTGAACACCCAGGGGAAAGGGAGAAAGGGAGGAATGGGGGAAAGCAAAGCGTACTGGTAAGGAGTTTAGAACATACGAGTCCAGGAAAAAACCAGCGTCGCCCAGACATTTCACAGCTGTTGTATTTGGTAGATAATTAGTGAAGTTGTTGCAATGCAAGTAAGACGCCAAACCTCCAGCTGAACACCCAGAAAGCAAAGCCTTGTTAGCGTGACTCAAGCCTTTTGGTAGAAGGTCTTCAATGATGGATTGCCAAATCCGTTGTCCTCGGAAATAAAGTAGTAACTCCTGTTATTGACATATTGCATGAAAATTTAGAATTGTCGGTATATTAGCAGAAGGATTATATTCCGTACAAGCAATTTAGTGATTACAATATTGAAATGGTAACATACCCCATCGTCATGCGTAGCATCCCCAGCGAAAGATCCTCCATCGCAGTATCTAAGCTTCACGCGATTCCAGTTGTAAAAGTCTGCTCAGGTTGGTTTCTCATTTGTAAGCTTGTAATTTTCATGTAACAAAACTTCTTATAGAATTCAGAAATGTAGAATATAATTTTGTTCGAGATTTTATGGTTTCTGAATCTTCTTATTATTTGATGTTACTTAAAGTGATAAGTCTAGATTTGTGTAGTTTTGCAAAGCTAACTCGGCAAGTGCGAAAGTGTTGCAGCATGTTTGTATTGTTGAAGCAATACAATGTCACTTTTGAGCTATAAATTTAGAAAAAAAACTATACCTCAATGTAACTAGACATATCATGTGCATCACATGTTCAAACCAACACACCTATAAGGCTATAACTAGTTAAAGACTAAAGATGCAAAGTCCTTGAGTCTCGGGCCCTTACTTGAGTCCGGCCCATCCTTCGGAAAACAGTTGATTTGGACCCGGTGGTCCTAAACACGCCTGGTCGACTGGTCCTATACTTTTTAACTTTAGACAACCAAGTTGACCTTTTGAGTCACTAAAGCATTCAATATTTAATTCAGGAAGAATGAGAAAATTGTCTTTTTTAGACTCCTCTCTTGCGAATGGCATATAATGATTTGAATGTGTCTATATTTTACCTGGAGAAAACTATTTTGCAGACTCGATGGACATAACATCCCAGCCTAACTAGTCCTATAACTGGGCATTCTCCATTGAGATCAACTTGCCCTAGGCCTAGACTAGCAAGCGAGACTTGGGACGGTCCTAATACTACTCTAGTCTCTAGTGGTTAAACAAAGGTTGTATATGCCACGCTGCCTTACTACTAGGGGTACCTAGTCGAGTATACAAAAACATCAATTAGAATCAAGCTGTATTGTTTGATGAACATGGTTACCATTCCCATGATATTCCTTCAAAAAAAAACAAACGACAATCATGCCAGATGGATTAAAAATGGGAAGTCCGTGCTCTAGTACACTTATAACATTGTAGTAGTTGACAATTGTCAAGTAGATTCTTAAATGAACATAAACAAAACTACAATATGAATGTTTGTCCTTTAGACGAATGACGTTATTACCCTTACCATTGTTTCTCTACATTAAGATGAGAAGGGTATAATTGACTTCTAAAAAGTGTGACACAAGCCAAAAGTGGAGAAGCATGGGTGAAAAGCTGGAAGAGGAGACATGAACATATCGAGTAGCTGTCTGCTTCAATTATTTAACACGTGAAAACTACAAATTTAAAATTTTGCAAGGGAGCACATGGTTACTAGATCTACAACAATGCTTTATGGACACTTGGATTTCAATCATCTTGGTCAGAAAACTGTATAATATTATCATTATTATACACTTAATGACTTAGTTTAGTACTCGTATTATAAATGATATATGTGATAGCTTGTTGTCGCTTAATGGAGCAACAGATAAGAAAAAAGCATAGAGCTTATTGGCTTTCAAATGAACTTTAGAGGATCCTTATCCATTCTGAAAAGATGAATATAACTATTCATCATCTTCTTCCTTTTTTTTTTTGTTATTCTTCTTCAAAACTCAGCAACCAGGTTTTTTTCATGAATTTTTGCTCATTTCGTGCATCTCTGTCACCAAAATACATGTAGCACTTTTCATAAAGCTAGATATTTTCAAGATAATATGCAGTTCGTCGGCTAAAACCATGTGTGGCACGTGCCACAGGTGGCTCTAACCTAGATCCGCCTCTGCTCGTATTACGAATGATATATGTGATAGCTTGCTCGCGCTTAATGGAGCCACAGATAAGAAAAAAGCATAGAGCATATTGGCTTTCAAATGTATGCATGACTAGGGTTGTAAACGAACTGAACGTTCAGTGAACATTTTATGAACCGTTCGTTTATGTTCGTTTATTTATTAAATGAACGAACAACATGAACAACATTTTACGTTCGTTTAGTTAAATGAACGAATATGAACAAAAGTCTTGTCCGTTCATTTATGTTCGTGAACGTCCGATTATTCGTTCGTTTATGATCTAATAGTTGTTTATGTTTGTCTATCATATCTTTTATTACTGTATATAGTTTTGAAATTGTTTTAATTAAACAAAACAACACTTATAAAACCCAATATTGTGTATGTTTTGTAAACCTTATGTTAATTTAACATGAACAATCTTATTTCTTAATAAACGAACATGAACAAGAACATTCGCGCGTTTGAGCGATCGTGTTCGTTTATTTGTTCTGCTAAAATTAAACGAACGAATATGAACAAGGCTCCGTCCATGTTCATCCGGTGCACATACACAAAAATATATATTGTTGACGTGTATATGTACATGTACAATGACATATTTTATTCATACCGTGATTTTGTTAACATTGGATCCTTGAAATCGAATAACTTATCTTAAATCAACAATTTTCTTTAGCATGTGATATATGAGTCAAAATGTCTTATATAATTCATGTACAGATTAAATGTGTATCGATAATAAGTGAGAAATGATGATGTATAATTGCATATGATTATGCATATATAGCCACAAATAATAATAATGGTCCCTTTGCTGACTTCTACTAGCATTATTGTTATCCTTAGATGAGTCGTTTTAACCATTAATTTCTCCATAAAAGCAGTGTTGATGTAATGATGTCTCTTTGGCTTGGACTTGACATTATATTTGCATTCTTTTTATCATGAATAGTTCATTTTTTTTATCTACAAGTTAGAAAAAGATCTTACAGTAAAAGGGTGAAAGAAACAGTACCAGGATTGCGAGATGCGTTGTTACTAAGGATCCCTGAGAAGCTCTCTAACTTGTTCATAAAACGTGTAGATCCATGACGAGTTTTGGCTCGCGCAGCACATGATTCAATATCATTACACCACCCACCACCCTATCATTAACATTGTGAAACGACTGTAAGTTAGTATGCTGTAGATATCAACGACCCCACTTTGTTCAACTTGCAAGATTATCATTTGAATCCATGGAAAATTGAAATAATGGCTTCATAAAGTGGCTTAAAGTAGCACATGTGCCACTAAGATAATAATAATACAACTTTGAACACAAACTGCATTAACCAGCCACAACATTAATGTATTCATAGTTGCAAAAATCTTGGGGTGTTCTTTTTCTTCTAAACAACCGATATATGTGACAAGTACTTATGGAAATGACTAAACAAACACCCGTTCTAGCCTTCCTGGGCGATACATACATATATAAAACTACTTTCTTATTATAGGCTTATAGCGTGATATATGTAACTGATATTCACTATTGTAGCAGCTGAATCAAATGAGTAAATGACTATTATTAAACTAGTCAAAATCGAAATAAAAATGAATAACAATCGGAAAAAAAAAATGCAATATTAGTAATTGTTGCATAATCAAAATCACTTTCTTTTAAACAAAAGGCAATATCTAAAGAGCCTAATTACATCATCAAAATTTTCACTTTTGATAGTTTTCAATCAAAAAAGAGAGCTCATAATATAGGTCTCGGTTGCTTACAAATTCAGATAATTACATAAAAATAATTTAGCATACAAATTGCAATGTGAATGCTAACACATTGTTTCTAATTATGATTAAGATCCTCTAAAGTTCTTATGAACATCATCGGTAAAGTTATTTCACAAATGTACAATGAGACTAAAGAACCAGGTTTTTTTTATTGTGAAAAAACTTTATCGGTCATATTCATACGAAGTTAAGAATATCTTAATCCTTTTAATTGACTCCCTACCTATACCATAACATACGGTCTTCTTTAAGCATATATTAAATTTGTTAGGTGTATCAAACAACTTAATGTTGGTTTAGCTTGCGTATAAGATTCCATAACATATCATCGTCTTGTAATTTTGTTTTTTATTGGTTTACACATTAATTAGGTGGATCATGTCTTTTAGGTTGTATGAGTTTCGTTATTGCTTCTAATATGGGTAGGTCGATCAAAAGTATATATGTGATACAGTAATCCTTGTCATGAACTAGAACAACACAAACGATACATATAACACATACAAACATAACTTATACGATGGATGAATGAGTTTCACACTTTCAATTTAACAAAAAAAAAGGAGCTAAGTTATTACACATAAATGTTGTTATACTCTCACTTTAATTGGTGTATGTAAACTATGAAGTACAACAGGGTCCATGGACCAGTTTCAGTTTTCATTTTACAATATTGCCAAAAGTTTTGTATTAAATTTATACTTTTCACATTACCGGTTCAGTTACTTTCAAATTAATGTATTTGAGGTTTTGTACTTGTACTTTTGACCAGTGAGTAATAAAGTTAAAGTCAAACTAAACTTACTTACTGTAAAGTTACCTGAGAACAAAAGTACAGTAGATCCAAATAACATGAAACAAGAAATGACATAAATTGCATCGACACATAGAACAAAAAAAGACAGCAATGAAAACTCATTTTCAAGTTATCATTAAAAAAGCTAAAACACAAATAATTCCAGAAGTATGTTATAAAAATATTTGGAACATAAAAAGTAGCATTTTAACCTATTAAAAAAAACAATAAAGTTAAAGTACCTCAAATTGCAAAAGCCAGTTATGTTCTCCGGCGCCGAATCCTCTATGTATATGATACGCCGGTAAACTTCCATCCAAACAATCTAACAAAATACGTAACCAGGACTAAATATGACCGGGTGAACAAAATTTTTTCAACCATAACACTAAAATCATAACTTATCATTAAGTTTATGCAAAAAGTATGACGTAGACAATGGATGGTGTTTGTTTCGGCTTATATAGCGGGTTTATGGCTTATTTGTTTTTGGCTTTATGTTTCATAATCTCACATTTTGTTGCTTATTTTGAAACTTTTCGGTTTATATTTGTCCATTATGACATATTAAACTTGCATAAGCCAAAAGGTTTTAAAATAAGCCACATTTGGTTGCTTATTTTGAAACTTATATGTTCATTATGAAAACTTATATAAGCCAAAAAGTTTTAAAATAAGGCACCAAATGTGAGGTTATGAAACATAAAGCCAAAACCAAATAAGCCAGAAGCCGGCTATATAAGCCGAAACAGACAAAAAAAAAAAGGATAAGCTTACAAGCTCCGATAGCCGCAGCGCTACGAACTATAGTCATGTTGACCATAAGACGATCGCTGGATGAAAAACATGTTCCGGTGCACGTTAGCAAAACGACGACATACACCGGCAGCTTCATTGTCGCTAATAATGTGAATGTAGCATGAGCGTGTTCTTTTTTGAGCTTTTGAAATATTACAAAAAGAAACAGCATAAAGGAAATGATATTGTTACTATTTATATATGATGTGTAAATGAAAGAACAAGAAGACAATAAATAATGAAAAAAGATAAGAATGAAAGTCGAAGGTTTCAGTTTCGAATCTGAATATGGGCTGGGATAGTTAAGGTGATAAGAAAGGGCCCACTTGAAGTTGATGGGTCATTTATTTGTGAGTGTGGTGGGCCATGGGCCCATGATTTAGACTTTGTGGAATTGGAGCCCAATTGGTAAGTTGTTGAATGGCAAGTCAAATTTTGGTCCTTGTTTAGTTGTTGTAATGCTGTTAGGTTTGCCTAACAATGGCCAACTAACTCGCTTTTTCTTATGAGTTTTGACATTTGTTGGATTTTATTGTTTATTTTTATCATTAGATATGTAGATGACATATTCAAGTTAGTTTTATATCCATAATCTTATTGCTACGGCTATATTTGGCAACGAGCTTATAGGTGCTTGAGCTTTTAAAATAAGATATCTTATAAAATATGCTATGTTTGTCACACAAGCTTATGAAGGCTTTTATAATCCATAAGCCCAAACCCATATATTATAAGGGTTTATATGTAGTCAAATTATTTAAATATTCTTCAAAAAATAATGTAACCTGCAGATGACGGTATTGGGTGTTATCTTACCTTCTATATGCGATTCTATATTAATAAGTTTCAGTTCCAACTAATTCGTCAAACAACTTTATAAAAATATAAGCATCAACTTTCAGATTATAATATATGTTTCAGCTCCAACCCTAGCCCAGTGCAAAAAGTTAATACTCCGTAACTGATAACCCAAACTGTCTTATAATCGATTGTTTTCTTTAAATTGTGGGGCGCATACATGACTCACTCATCGGTTATGTCTATGAGGTGCCAAAGATTGAACCAGTAACCTTGTGCTTGTTAGATGCAAAAATGTCTCACATGTTACCAAGTGAGCTACGCGTCATTGGCTCTAATAGTTATGTTGTATTTGTTTGAGTGTAAGGCTATGCGCAATGGTGGATCGAGGTAGTGGGTCGACTGACTCACGAATCGGTCGACACCACCGAAAGCATGTCGGTCGGCGAAGTTCAAATGAGACGATGGGTCGGAAACTTGGTCGGGTTCAATGCACATTCAAAAACAAAAATCCAACCATAGGCTTATATGTGTTTGTTTTAGGGTTAAAAATGGTGTGTTTTTTTTACTTTATTTGCAGGTATCAAGAAAGAGAGGAAGAAAACGAGCCTAGCTTTTTTTCTATTTTTTTATTTTATTAATAAATAATTTACACTTTAGGCTATTGATGTATGTTTTTATTGTCATTTTTATTTATAAATAACTAATAAATTACATTATGTGATATTTTAAGTAAAAATTTTTTTAATATTAATTAATTTTAATTTTGTTGTTAAAAAGTTAAAAAAAATGTAAGTCGTCTTACTGTGTCAAAAACGTCGTTTATAAGTCGTTATAAAAAGAAAACTAAGATTGAGACAAGCATGTGTAAACTCCGAACATGGTGGCCATATAAATATCAGGACTTGTTGGTCAAAGCCAAAGCTATAAAGTAGGGGTGAGCACCGGACCGGACCGACCTTGGACCGAGACCGAAACTAGCCAAAACGGCGGACCGAGGACCGGACCGAAATGGTACGGTCCGGACCGGGTCGGTCTTCGGTCCGGTCCGGTCCTACACGCATTATCATCGGGTTTTTGGTCGGACTGGACCTACCGGACCGAGGACCGAATTGGTCCAAAACACCGGACCACGGACCGGACCGAAATACCTTCGGTCCGGTTCGGTCCGGTCTTCCGGTCCGGTCCGGTCGACGGTCCGGTATGCTCACCCCTACTATAAAGTATGTGACGCGTACATACTCGTAAGTCGAACCACGATTGTTGTTGCCAAGATTAAAAATAAAATTATGCTACATTCACAAAACAACCACAAAGAAACATCTAAAAAAAGGGTAGCATGTTTTAATTGGAAACTTTTCAAATAATTCATCTCTCTTCTATTTAATTCAAGGTTTTCAAGATCGGGATCCTACTCAAGATCGTTTTCGTTTTTGCAAGATCGAGCTCGAAGATCGGATCGGGGTCGTAAGATCCTACTATAATGTCATTTTCCTAATAGTATTTGTAATATTGTACAAATTTACAAATTATTATATATCATAAACACAAATTATATGAATATATAATAGAAATATTGTCATAAATTATGTTTATGAAATATTTAAGAAGATTAACATGTTGTTCTTTTAATTGTGTAAAACTTAATCCATAAATTTGTAGTTTTTTAGTTTGAGGTTCGAGAAAAGTAAGATCGGATCGTATTAGATCTTAAGATCCTATGGTCAAAATCGAGATCCTATAAGATCTTAAGATTGCAAAGATCCTATGTAAGATCCGGATCGTTTTTGTTTTGCAGTATCGTAAAATCGTAAGATCCTAAGAGCATGATCGGGATCTTAACAACCATGGTTTAATTAACCCAATCAAAATATGCCAACTTTATTTTAGATATTTTTTTTGAATGTTTTATGGATATAGCTACCTCTTAAAAATAAGTGTTTCAAAAAATGAAACAGAACTCATAAACTTTGACATGTGAATCTTTGTTATTTGTTTTCATTTTTTAATGCCATGACTAGTTGTGAATTGACTCATTTTAAGGTAATGGGGGCAGTGTAACAAATTTTTTTATGTAATTGAGTAACTTTTTTTTATATATATTCCATCTTTTTCGTTCAAAAAAAAATTGAGTAACTTCTTTTGATTTGATAAAATCTTCAACTCATGCGTGCTTCGAGCTAAATAATTTAATTTAAAAAGTTATAAGTCAAAAGCACGTGTGGGTTGATGATTTTGAAAATTTCAACCAAGCATGAGAGCCTCCCCTCTTTTCTATTTATCGCCAACTTCGAGGCTTTTTGTTTTCCTATAATACATCTGAGTAGCCTTTTATGTCTGATTCGGTCTGACATTTTGGTGATCAGACCGTTTGTTCCCTTTCACATTTCAGAGATTAAAATGTGTGAAGCACCTCTTTTTCGGTAAAAGGTTAAATCATATCTCTTTACTTTTTTTTTCTTTGAACTTAGCTAAAGCTAAAACACTAAGCAATATCACTCTTGAAAGCCCAATAACATAAACAAAGGATGCTTCTTTGCACCCTCGTTTCCATTCCGACTTTTATTACTTCTCAGGTTGTACCCCCTTTTCGATTTAATGATCCATCTATTTTTTTTCTTTTTGTGAGCAACATGATCCATCTATTCGAGTCGAAATGTTTCCCCTCAATTGTCAGTTGCTTTATTAAAAAGTTGAAATTAAATCATACCTTTATTTTCTCACTAGCTTAAAGATCCGTGTAACCACGGGTGTAGTTTAAATAATTTTTTTAAATGAATAACGTGTGTGAATAACGAAAAAAAGCAAATAACAATGTTTCATTAATATTTAAAACTATGAATAAGTAATAAGTCAAGCATTCGACAAACAATTGAGTTTTGTAGCAATTAAAATAAGAAACGTCCATGCATTGTCGTCTTCAAACTTGATGGTCTTGAAGAGTATAGTGAGACACATTGAAGCAATATCCAAATATTTCTTCCTTGAAAACCTAATAGTTCATTCCAAAAAATATGCAAGTTAAAGTAGGGTATGATTGGTAATATATATGATTAAAAAATATTGTATAAAACATTTCATATGTGTATTGTACGTACCTCTTGAAATTTGATCATAGACTCTGAAGCACTTCTTTATAGACGACATTTGTAGTAGTTTTTGAAAAATTACATTCGTCATCACAAACGACAACCTTCAAACCTCGTTTGTTTTACTCTTGAAAGAGTCACATATAATTGTCCATGTGTGAAAACATGACATGTAGAGATTATCATCTTAATCGATATTCATATTTGTTTAATTTTTCTGCCATTATTCGTGGCATTTATTGAACTTTAACATATGATTAAAATGTCAAAATTCCTGTTAAATCAAATTTTTTTTCATTAAAAATTCAATTTTTTATTTTTTAATTATAAAATGTGTCAAATTATAATATTCAGACGTTTTTGTAAAACAAACACTGTATATGAATCAGATTCAGATTTTTTAAGCCACCTTTTAACATTCACACATGATAATCAGATTCAGACTAAAAACCTTTTAAAAAACAAACAACACCTTCATCTACCTGCTTTTTTTCACACTTCGATGTGGGATGAGGAAAAACACTTGTTGCTTGATTTACTTTTTCTTTGAGTTTGACAATTGTTAGAATTTGATGTTTTATTTTACCATAAGATATCAAGATAACATATGGAAGTTAGTTTTAGATCCATAATCTCGTTGGTATGTTTCCAGTAGTTAGAGCAACAGGTACAATAATGAATTTGGCTCGTTAGTCCAACCTGACATCAAGTTGGTTGAAAGGTAATGCATCGCTTGATGAGTTAGTTGGTTTAAGTTAGATGCTTCGTTGGTTAACTAATGAATTGTTGGTTGTGTTTCTTTATTTTTATTTATTAGTTTTTGTGGTGGCATTCTAGTTTAATTAGGTACTAGACGAATATCTCGCGCATAGCGGCGGAAATTCCTAGCGGTAAATAATTAACGATATACGATATTGTGATAAGTGTTTCTTGTAACATTCAACATTCAAAATGCACCTGAAAATCATCATCACCGTTTCTTTCATTAATTAGTACAATATACGATATTGTGTTAAGTGATTCTTGTAACATTCAACATTCAAAACGAACCTCAATTAGTATAAATTCCATCATTAAGAGTGGAATTATCATTTACAGTGTATTAAAGTTTCCAAAAATAGTACTAACACTTTTCCCACCATTAATTGAATGTCAACCATTTTGTGTCAGTCAATTATACCTACTGGTTATCAATTAATATAGATTCCATATTAAGAGTGTATGACAACCAATTATACTTATTATAGTTATCAATTAGTATAGATTCTATCATTAAGAGTATAATCATTATTAAGAGTAAAATTGACTAAATAAGAAATTAAGTTTTCAAAATTAAAAAACCTCTTATATTTAGTAAATAAGTTTTGTACTAATCTATACGTGCACTTTACATAGAGAATTTCTATCAGTTCAAAAATATCTAAAAACGCCTCATATCCAAACTAAAATAAAAAAACAAATGTGTGAACAAAAATATACAATAAAACCAATCCTGTTTTAACACAATAACCTTAAGAGCTATTATGATTGTTAGCTAATTAGTTTGAATATATTTCACATCTTGCACTACTCAGCAGATTCTTGTAAGGCGGCGACTGTTGTATTTTTCAGGATGAATAGAAAAAAGTTAGGGCGACGACAGGAATATCTTTTTGATACCTGAACAAAAAACAAAAAATAAATATCGCAGCGAATTAGATATTGATAAGTCACATGAATCTTGAATCAATCATATCAACATGTAAGATCAGAGAGAATGAGGGCAAGTAAAGGGAAAATTCAAATCTTATTATGGAGGGAAAATGAGAGTTAGTTACAAGAGCATCACCATCTAATGAAGATTAGAGGGTTATTTATAGGCAATGGGAGGGAGGCTTCCCTTCCTTATTTTCCTAACTTGTCAATACTAGTCCTTAGACTTTGGTTATTATGTTATTTCTTACTTAAAGCATAATAAACCTTATTACAAGCTATATTAAACTAAACAAAATAAAGTCTAATAACAAAATATAATAAAACCACATAATCGACACTTTTCCATAAACCTAACAATCTCCCCCTAAGGGTCGATTATTCTGGGCGTTCCCTCCTTGGTCCAAGTGGTCTTCCATTCACGTACATCTCCCATCTTCTCATTTGATCTCGATAATTCAATCGAACTTCAATCTCTTCTTCAAACAACTTAAGAAACTCAACTTCATCATTTGTGAGTTCTTTTTGCACATAGCCATACTTGACATCATTATAATAACTCTTTAGTCCTTCAAGCGTTCTTCTCAGTGTTGCATCACAAAACTTATGTATCTCTGAATGTCTCATCACCCTTTTCTCTTTCTTGCTATTAGTGTAAATGATTCCATGTACGGGCTCATAGACAATAGAAAACACATCATATTCTTCAATTCCTGGGAATGTAATTGTTGGTGCAGTGAGATTAATCTTCTGTTGATAGCTTTCGATTCCAAGTTGAAAATCGTGCACTCTTTCCCATATCATTGAACTCCTGATGAACACTGATAGAGACCATAACAATCCTGTATTAACATAATCAGGTACCTTGTTATTCATGATCAGCAGGTACATGTCTTCAATGTCATTCTTATTGAGGTTCTTGTAATTTGGCTCGGTTATTGACACTATGCAATCATTAGCTCTTCTTGCCACAATCTCTGTGATAAACTTATGTTCATGACCCAATTCCCAGAATGTCTTGATGACTTGAATGATCTTAGAGTTTGAATAGATCTCTTCCTTCGGTCTTCCAGGTTCTTTCTGTCTCCTTATGTAGAAGATCTTCGCATGAGGATTCTTCCAGTTTTCAACACCATATCTTGCATAAGGATTAAACTTCTTTATACACTTATTAACCCATCTGGAAGTCCGTTCTTCAATATCATCATCATTGAAGACAATTGCTGGAAATTTATGAAGTGACAAAACGATATTCTCAGGACCTGAATTTCCTTTCTTTAAGTACAAAAGGTCTTGATTGATCAGAGATAGTGCTAGAGCTTCAGGATCTCTTTGACAGCTTTGAACTAATGGTGTGATCTTTCGTGGATGCGGAGAGACAAGAATTTCCTTTCTGCTTTCCCAAACAATGTCACTTTGCAAGAAATTCTTCATCTGATCAATGTGATACTGATGTTCATCTCCTGAAGTACATCTTTGTCTTAGCATCTCATCCGCCATCTTCTTCAACTTAGCTTCATCAATTGTCAAAGATATCTCTTCCATGATGTCTTGTGTTACTTGCTTAGTTGGAATCTCATCATCATCAGAAGCATAAGAATCAGTCCAGAAATCAAATTCATCATCTTGTTCTTGATTACCTGAAGTAGAAGGACCTGGTTCCTCTACATTAACTTGTCCAGACGATGACTCTCCAGATACATATGCTTCATACTCCGATGTCTTCTGCCTTTTTGCACTATTCTCCCCCTCAGGATGAGCATCATCATGAGGATCGTCCTGATCTCTTGTGCGAACGGCAGAAGATCTACAAGCAGTTTGTGGTACCTGAGTCTTCTCAAACTTCATCTGGAGAGCCAACCAGATTGCTATGTCTTGTTGTTGTAACAGAGGATCAGCCTTCATAGCAAGGTACAATTGATGTTGTTGTTCTGGAACAGAGGATGATTGAACTTGTGCCGGATGAACATGAAGAATATGACCCGACATATAACTGCGTACAGATGCATCAACTAAAGAAGGAATAGCATTGTCAATTGCATTTTGAATCTGTGATGATATATGTGCCTGCATACGCCCACGTTCTTGCAAGATAGCTTTAGAGATTAATCTTTCCGTCTCTTCTTTAGTCGTTTTCCTTTCCAGAATCAACCCTTCCGCAAGATACACAGGAACTTGATCTCGAACTTGCGCAGGAACTTCCTTCTTAACTTGCTCCGTTACTTTCTCTTTCACCAACGAGGGTAGCGTTTCCATCATGACATCATGAAGATTATCAGCAAGTTGATCACTTGATGTCCGTGGCATGAACCTTTTCTTGAGATGTGCAAATAAGTAACCATATCGTCCCTGTAATTCATGAAAGAAACTCTTGTATCTTTTGAATCGATTGGGTTTTGCCTTGATCAATGATAGAAGACGATTGGTTTTTGTTAACTTTGGTACTTTTTGTGAGGTGAACTTGATGATGATGTAGTATAAGGAGTATCCGTCAATTCCTGAGTTTCTCGGTATCCGAAGATACGAGATTTAGTAATGAATCCTAGAATCAAATTAGAGTGGGTTGTGAGTGAATTCCTAGTCTCCTCTACAATCTTCCCTTTCTCCCTTCTCTTCAATTCATACACCTCATCAGTTATTTCTTCATCTTCATCATTTACATTTACTGGTATAACAACGTTAGTTAGCTCCACCTCCTTCTCTTTAGCAATCTCCACCTCCGGACTTTCCTTATCACTCCGGGGCTCTATCCTAGTGCCGGGAATATTTGATTCATCATTCCTAGGGATTGAACTATCATCAACAATATTCTCTTGTCCATCCACCATCTTTTTCAATTTCTTCAGGAGCAAGTGCTCATCAACCAGTGCCACATTTTCTCTTGCTTCCTGCTCCTCACGACTTTTATGCTCAGCAAGACTAACTTGTAATGTATCTTGTAAAATCATCTCATCTGCTTTGTCAACAGTTGGCACTGGAGCTGGTGGTGTAAGACGTGTGGATCTCCTTTCAGGGAGACGAAGACGAATCACAGTTGATCGTCTTGGAGCACTTGACTCTGCAACTTCCTTATCAGGGTTAGGTGACCTACGAAAGCGCTTTGTACCTATGCGTTTCCTTAGGAACTCAGTCGGCTGTGACTGAGTCAGAGGAACATATATCCCAAACACCTCCGCATACATCCGATAATGCTCCGTTAGCTTCATTTCATTAGTGATCATCCAAGCTGGTATTTGCATTCCAACTTTATTTTTTTGTCTTCCTGAGTTAAAAATATTCTTCAGGATATCATCATCTTGCAAGTTGTGATACATGTCTCGAGCACGTCTTGAGATGTCAGGAAAGATAGTCATGTAGTGACACCAATAGAATCTTGTACATCTTGGATAAGAATCGAAATGTTGGATGATGAAGCGAATAGCGAGTCCTTCCATAGTAACTCCGAATCATCTACATGAATCCTTATTGACAAAACAATATAAGCATTTGCATATCTTAATGGCGTTGGTCCCATCCTGGTGAACACGTGTTGTTAAGCCATTTGAGATATTTTGCGTAACGTTTGCCATGGCTGCAGAAGACCAGTAGTCTTGGAATTCGATTGTGTCTTTAACTCCATTGTAAATCCCAATTCTTGCTTGTAGAATGGAACCATGTCAGAAAATGATGGTGGTGGCATGAATGAATTATGATTGTTGGCAGTTGCTTGTGGAAGATGAAAATTTTCTCTGAAGTCATCCAGTGTAAGAGTGAGTTCTTTCTTGTCCAGCATAAACCTGAGCCGATACTTTGATTCGTCTTCCTTCAAAGTATGCCAGAACTGTGCCATATAAATCCATGGAACGGATGAAGAAGCTGCAATGCTGAATCGTAATGGACGATTCTTGATGATATTCGTCAGAATTTTGCTTTCTGGTGGACATTGCATGGTGTTAACAAAGTTATATATACGTAATAATATCCAAAGTATAGAAAATTCCAAAACTACCCTTGAGGACAAAGGTAGTAGGAAAAATCTTACAAAAATACTACACGTTTAACCGGTAAGTGATTACCGGGTCGTTTTCCCAAAGACTTATAAAAATGAGACCTCGTTTGTTATTTGGACAATGACTTGAATTGGTTCAAACTTTTTGGATTAATTTTCTAAATCTACAATTAAAGTAAGCAAGAAAAATTAACGACTAAGCAATATTAAAACAAATAACGGTAATTAAAGAAAACGACAAATAAGCAATTGAACTAGATTTAAACCCTAAATGCTTTTTTAAACTTTTTCTAATCCTAAATGACTATTTAAAAGTAAAAAGCTAAGAAAATTCTAAACCGAGAGTAATTTAAGGAAAAAAAACGAAGAAAACGAGAAAGTAAGAAATCTTAGAGAGAGAAAGTAGAGAGAGAAACAAGAAAAGAAAGATTAGATTAGAGAGTGGGAAGTTACAAGTTATGGGAAAATGCAACCAACACCCTTCACCAAGTGTGGTGAAGGGGTATTTATACCATGCCTTGCTATCTTGGCACTTGGGCTTTCTAAACGGGCCGGGCTTGGCTAAACTTGGGCTTTGAGCCCGAAACACGGACAATATTAGATTACAATCCAAGCCCGTTGAACCCGACTAGCCTATTATAATACAAGACCAGTTTGACTTGCTAAGACCGATAAGTCCCCTCCGAAGTAATGCTTCACACGATGACCATTCACCTTAAAGTTTGGACCATCGGGTTGAGATAACTCGATGATTCCGTATGGAAAAACTTTGGTGATGGTGAAAGGTCCCGCCCAACGAGTTTTAAGCTTTTTCGAGAATATCTTTAGACGAGAGTTGAAGAGTAAAACTCGATCACCAACATTGAAAATGCGGTTTTTGATCTTAGAGTCGTGAAGCTTCTTCGTCCTTTCTTTATATATCAAAGAATTCTCGTAAGCTTGATCACGAAGCTCATTAAGTTCATTAAGTTGAAGCTTTCGGTGATCACCCACGGTTTAAAGATCGAAATTATCATGTTTCAAAGCCCAATATGCTTTATGCTCTAACTCGATAGGTAAATGGCAAGACTTTCCGTACACTAACTTGTAAGGCGTACAACCAATCGGCGTCTTAAAAGTAGTACGGAATGCCCATAAAGCGTCATCTAGTTTGTCGGACCATGAGGCACGGTTTTCTCCAACCGTCCTTTGAAGAATACGTTTCAAACCACGATTGGACACCTCCACTTGACCGCTCGTTTGAGGGTGGTAAGCGATAGCAAGACAATGAGTGACCCCATACGTAGACATTACTTTAGCAAATTATTCATTACAAAAATGGGTCCTACGATCGCTTATAATAGATTTAGGTGTTCCAATCGGGTAAAAAGAGATTTCAAAAACTTAACTACAACTCGAGCATCATTTGTGGGGAGTGCCTTCGCTTCCACCCACTTTGAAAGATAGTCAACGGCTATGAGGATGTATTTATTCCCATGTGAAGACGGAAATGGTCCCATAAAATCGATACCCCATGCATCGAAGATTTCACAAACTTGAATAGCGTTTTGAGGCATCTTATCTCGTTGTGAAATTTTGCCCTGTCTTTGACACGTATCACAAGATTTAATCATAGTATGGGCATCTCGATATATGGTCGGCCAAAAGAAACCGGCATCAAATACTTTTCGAGCGGTGAGATTGGCACTATGATGGCCCCCGGTGGGTCCTTCATGACAAGCTTTGAGGATATCATTAGCTTCTTGCCCATGCACACACCTTCAAATGATTTGATCCGCACAAATACGAAAAAGATAGGGATCGTCCCAAAAGTAATTTTTAACGTCCTTGAAAAACTTCTTCTTTTGTTGAGTTGTCATTCCTTTGATGATAAAATTCCCCGCATGGAAATTTGCATAATCCGCAAACCATGGGGTACTTCCACTAGATATTACACCAAGAGTCTCTAACGGAAAATTTTCATTTATGTCTTTGTTTTCTAACACATCCTTATGAGGATTCTCAAGTCTAGATAAATGATCGGCCGCGAGGTTCTCACTTCCTTTTTTATCACGGATGGTGATATCAAATTCTTGTAGGAGGAGCACCCACCAGAGCAACCTCGGCTTGGCATCTTGTTTATTCATAAGGTACTTTAAAGCCGAGTGATCCGTATACACTATGCTTTTAGATAAGACAAGATATGGCCGAAACTTTTCAAAAGCATACACTACGGCAAGCATTTCTTTCTCCGTCGTAGTGTAATGAATTTGAGCTTCGGTCATTGTCTTACTAGCATAATGTATAGGCTGAAAGTGCTTCATCTTTCGTTGTCCTAAAACCGCACCAATCGCGAAATCACTTGCATCACACATAAGTTCGAAAGGTAGGTTCCAATCTGGGACAACTAAGATCGGAGCTTCGGTAAGCTTCTTTTTAAGAGTCTCAAAAGCATCAATACAATCTTGAGAAAACACAAACGGTGTTTCCTTTTCAAGAAGGTGAGTCATAGGTCTAGCTATCTTAGAAAAGTCTTGGATAAATCGTCGGTAAAAACTGGCATGACCTAAGAAACTCCTAACACCTTTTACGGAAGTCGGATGAGGGAGCTTAGCGATAACATCGAATTTTGCTCTATCGACCTCAATTTCGGACTTTGATATTTTATGACCTAGCACAATTCCTTCTCTACACATAAAATGGCACTTCTCCCAATTTAGAACTAAATTCGTGTCTTCACACCTTTTTAGCATTTTGTCAAAATTGGAGAGGCAAGTAGCAAAACTATCCCCAAAAACTGAGAAATCATCCATGAAAACTTCCATAGTCTTTTCGATCATATCATGGAATATGGCCATCATACACCTTTGGAAAGTACCGGGAGCATTACACAAGCCAAATGGCATGCGACGGTAAGCGAAAGTTCCATAAGGGCAGGTGAAAGTAGTTTTTTGTTGGTCTTGGGGATCTATTGGGATTTGAAAATAACCCGAAAATCCATCTAGAAAACAATAAAACTCATTTCCGGCTAATCTTTCTAACATTTGGTCCATAAATGGTAATGGAAAATGATCTTTACGAGTAGCTTCATTTAATTTCCTATAATCAATGCAAACTTTCCACCCGGTAACTAATCATGTTGGAATCAATTCATTGTCTTCATTAGCAACAATGGTTATACCACCTTTCTTGGGTACACAATGCACGGGGCTTACCCACGGGCTGTCGGAGATCGGGTAAATCATTTCGGTATCAAGAAGTTTGATTACTTCCTTCTTGATTACCTCGTGAATTTTTGGGTTCACCCGTCTTTGACTTTGTACCGTGGGTTTATAATCTTCCTCCATCAAGATTTTGTAAGTGCAAAACCGAGGGTCGATACCTTTGATGTAGGTGATTTTTCAAGCAATGGCCCGTTTATGTGATTTAAGCACCTTTAAGAAGGCTTCTTTTTCATCATCTTTTAAACCTTTTGCAATAATCACGGGTAACTTATCGATTCCTTCTAAATAAGCATATTCCAAATAAGATGGTAAATCTTTTAACTCTAATTCTGGGGGCTCTTCAATTGAAGATTTTGCCTTAGCCACTTCTACTTGCTTAAGGTTCATCAGAGGGAGTTGAAACGGGTCATTATTCAACATTTTTTCAATTAAGCAAATATCTCCCTCCGGATCACAAACGGCATGATCAATTTCCGGTGAAATTGAATCATCCTTGAGAAAAGCCTCCATTTCTATCCAAAATAAGTCACTTACCTCCGAAACAGGAGTGAAGAAAGAAAAGAGTCAAAAATAATAGGCTCAAAAGTCGTGGGATTGCCACCCGAAGAATTATTAGAAAAACCTAAAACACTCTCCTTGGAGCTTACTCCCTCACTAGCAACATCAATGACGTCAATTCGTTTTTATCCGACATATCATCATATTAGTAGGAGTAACTTGTAGTTTGATCAAGATTAAAAGTCACCTGCCTATCGACATTTAACCCCGAAGGGTTATTTCTTCCCATAAACTCAATTAAGCACAGCCGGTCCCTCAAAAGATCTCCCTAGAATGAGAGGAAACCCTAGGATCGGCTTTCAAAGAAAATCACAACAACAAAGTCGTATAGGAAAAGTGAAACTTCCCCACTTTGAAAAAGACGTCTTTGGCGAGTCCTTTAGGACGAGTAATGGATCGATCCGCTAGCTCTAGAGTCATCCGAGTGGGGGTAAGTTCGGGTAAGGAAAGCTTTTTTCTAAATGGAAACAGGCATAAGATTTATGCTTGCGCCAAGATCTGCCAAGGCGTGACATACATCCATTCCCGAGAAATCACATGGTATAAGAAACTTGCCGGGATCTCCAAGCTTTTCGAGAAGCTTTTTAAGGAGCATCGCCGAACAATTCTCATTCAACGGTATCTTAGCTAATTTAAATAACTTGTCCTTATTCATGAGCAAATTCTTAATCGTAGGGGCAAATCTTGGCATCAA
The DNA here is from genome assembly GCA_026074375.1 of Tanacetum coccineum. NCBI lineage: Eukaryota > Viridiplantae > Streptophyta > Magnoliopsida > Asterales > Asteraceae > Tanacetum > Tanacetum coccineum. Next base: position 23,662 of record BQNB010001120.1, read on the forward strand.
AAGTAAAGCACCCGCAAAGCTAATGTCGAAGCGCAAATCTTGAAAGATTTGAAAGATCTTCTCTATTTGATTCGAAGCTTTTTACGAAACTTTGATCAAAAAGTCTCGAATGATATGGGAATAATAGGCATAGGTAAATCTTTCGGACACCAGGTTCCGGAATCGGAATGGGGTTAACCGGAGTTTGGATGTGAGCGGTACTTCTTTGAAAATTAGTTTTCTCCTTATCCATTGTCTCCTCGGTTTCTCGTTCCACTGCCTTTTTGGGAGAAGGATAATAGAATCGAATGTCCCTCATATGCAAACACCACTTCGATTAGAGATTGCTTTCATCACACACTTCGGTTAGGAATAGTATACTCAGAAGAGTACTTAAGTTGAGTCTTGGTTTTTGGAAGAATTCCACTTAACATATTCGCAAATTATTCTTGAAAAGCATTATGTTGTGATTCAATCAAGACGGTTGGTTTGAGTCATCATTGTATTTTTGAATTTTATTCTTAAATTCTCCTTAACGAGTTGATTTGACTTGCATGTTCTCATCATTGATCATTTGATTTCATATAATTTGGGAAACTCATTTGTAACTACCATGTTGAACGTGATTATTAGGATCTTGAAAAGGTTGGTTTGAAAATCCTTGATTTTGAAAATTTGGAGCATCATTAATAGAGCTTGAAAACCTTAGATTTCCAAGAAATTATTTCCCGATTAAAATTATTCCCTTGACCTTGATTTTGATTATACCTATTTTGACTATTTTGCACCGGAGCAAAACCGGGTGGTGCCATGTGGTTGCTAACACAGTTTAGAGGAGCTACTTGATAGTAAGTACCCGTTGCAGCACAAATACTAAATTGATTGCTATTGGTATAGGACAATTGTGAGGTAATGCAATGAGCACACATCCAACAAGTAACACAAGATTCCTCAACCGCTTTAACCGTAGCAGGAGTGACAACTTTCTTTTAAAACAATCACAACTAAAGGTCAATTTGGATTCGCAAGCTTATCATTCTCTCATCCGTTTTACTAAAACTTTCCCAAGAAATGTCGAATCACCCTAGAAAACATTCGATTGTTACGTGAAATAACGAACACTTATTACTTATTTTCATTATGTACAAAGCTCTCTAGTAGTCTTACTAAAAGATTCCACCCGCGCGGGCATTTAATGGAGTCATTATCATATCTCATTTAAAACAATATAGAAAGTTTCTATTTGGGTTAACTTAGAAATCCGTGGGGGGACAAGCTCTAAGCCATTTTTCCTTCAAATCGTTCCATGCTGCACTAAATGTTTCTAGAATTATTGGAAAAACGAGAGGTTCATTCTTTAAGTGAGTGTCCTGCGAGGGAGTAGAAAAATTGATCACGAATGGTTACGAGATCCTCCCAAGTCAAGATCGAATTAGGAGGTTCTTTATCGTACCAAACTCTAGCGGCCCCCTCGAGCGAATATGGAAACATCATAAGTTTAATCACATCATTCGGCACATCCCTAAATTTCAAAGTCGAGGTAATCCTTTTGAAATTGTTAATATGAGTATGGGGATTTTCCCTCTCAAAACCATGAAACGGGTTAGCTTGAACTAATTGTAGCAAATTCGTCTTAATCTCAAAATGATCCGCATTAATTTCTGGTATGACGATAGCTTCTCCATACCCTTCCGTGGGTGCTTGGAGTAGCTCTTCCATTGTTCGATTATCCGCCATTGGTGCAAATTCAACAATAGTACGAAGCTCGGGTTCGACTACGTTTGGAGTACGTCTTCTATTTCGACGTCTCAGAATGGTTACGGGTGAATTATTTGGAAAATACGAATTTCTAGTGCGCATGCACTATGCAAAAACACCAAAATAGCAAACGAGGAGAGAAAATATATACACAAAATTATTATTTTTTTCACCGAAAAATCAACAAACTTAGGGTAACTCTCTTAAGTGAAATTTGCAAACGGGGAACGTAGTGGGAGCGAATCGCCTTAAAAACGTTTGTCCCTTCGGGTCGTAGTTCCGTGAAACAATCCTCCTAATATCTTATTTCACAAAAGAGGTGCGCCTTTTTTGTAAGTGACACAAAACGGTTACTTTTTTGAATCTTTGGATTGGGAACTTACTAATGGATATTCACAAATTCTCTAGTAAGAGAATTAAATTGCTTTGTGTATTTTAGTATTTAAGAGAACACAATAAAAATCGAAAAATCCGGAAGAGCAAATATTTTTGTATTTTTTTATTTATTAATCTTCTACATATAGTAAAAAGAAAAAGAAAAATATTTTTTACTTTTTATATTTTTTTTAGATTTTTGATTTTTTCAAAAAGACGTAACTTTCGAAGACGAAAGGTTCTCCAAATCACGATCGACAAATTCAAACGAGAGAATCTTTAACACAATTTCCCGACAACGGCGCCAAAAATTAATCGCTTGACAATCAATTATAATAATACGTATAATATAAAAGTATTGAAATACCAAAATTACCCTTGAGGACAAAGGTAATTGAGAAAATCTCACAATAATATCGTACGTTTAACCGGTAAGTGTTCACCGGGTCGTTTATACCCCAAGAATTATGAATTGAGACTCCGTTTTTATTTGGACAATGATTTGAATGATTCTAAGTTCTTTGATTTCTAAAATCCTACTAGTGGACAAATAAAGGCACAAATAAAATAACTATAAAAAACATTAACGGGAATTAAGAAAACGCGACTATAAAGCAAGTACACTAAAATTTAAGCCTACAAAAGCAAATTTAATTCCTAAAACTCAAATATGATAAAAGAAAATTTTTAGAAAAAGAATTTTATTTTTTTGATTATTTTTCTATATTTTATGATTTTTTAAAGTTTTAAATCTAATAAAATAAAATAAAAATACTAAAGTTTGAAATAAAAATCTAAGAAAAATTCTGAAAGAAGCTAAACATGAAAGGATCACAAGAAAATTATTAGTTTAGAAACAGCTTAACTGAATAAGCCAGAAAAACTTGAAAAAGCACACGAAGTGCTTATATGAAAAAGGGTCAAATTAGGTTTAAAGGAATTGTGTTTGCACCCTTGGACGTAAAAGTCCCAAGGGCGCAGTGGTAGTGTAGTGTGTGTGTAAAAGGTGTTGAAAGTGAGTTGGGGTAGAGGTAGGTGTTTCGATCGAGCCTTGCTCACCCCTGATTTCCCTGCTTCCCTTTTTTTATTCTTCAAAAACTTTTTTGATAAAAGTTATTAAGCAGCTTATAATAAGCAACTTTTGTGAAGAAAACTTTTTTGAAACTATACCAATAGCCAGAATTTGAAACTTAAAAACCTCGAGAAAAGACTTAAAAGAATTATGAGGAGCTTTTTCAATAAACTTTAGAATCTAAAAAGCTCAACCACAAACAACTAAGCTATAAACACTTAAAAACAAAACTAATAAGCACAACTGAACAATATTTAAACAAAACAATAAGCCATAGACTGGAAAAGCCAATAAGCACTTTTCTCACAAAAACAGTTTACCAAACTGTCCTATAGGGCACTTTTGAGCTTATTTTTAAGTAAGCAAACGGATCCTTATAGCTATAAGACCTATATCATTTGAAAGTCTATTCTATAAGCTATCTAAAACTACTCTTGAAAAGTATTTTGAAATCTATTTAAGCTATGAAAAAGCTACTTGAAAAAGCTACTTATGCAGTTACTCTATTTTTGGTTTTCTATGAAAAGACAAAGTGCTAATTTGCAGGCTTAAAAACAGACTAGCTAATACGCTAATTATTTCAAAATAAGTTCAAACATATCTAATATGAACTATAAACTACTTGTGCACAAAATTTAAAGATCTAAAACTAACTACTACTAACTGAATTTTTGAAATGAAAATGGCTAGAACTATTTTTGAAGACTGATGTAGTTGACACTAAATGACCTAAGCTCAATTTAACAAATGCAGACCTAAGAACCTTTATTTCTACAACTTCTAAAAACCAAATTAAGATCAATTGAAGCAACAAGAACAGCTAGAAACTAATTTAAGCCAAAAGACCCTAGAACCTAAGCCATATGAACTCAGATCAAAGCAATCATCATACAAATCTTCAAAACTTGATTTATCCTACCAATTACCATAAAACCTTGCTTTATAAAACTAAATTTGAGGTTAAAACAACCTAAAGGACCAAATGGTAATGCCAGTACTTAACTCTAGTTTATACAACCATTATCCAAACAAACCCCTTTTTAAGTTGCCATAAAATCAAATTTAGCTTATAAAATTAAGTTTTTAAGTCAAAAAACTTGACATATACCAGATACCAACAGAGCTTATAATAGACCTAATGAAACAGATATAAAACTACAAATAAGCAGAAACAATAAGCTATAATCTAATGCTAATATTTTTGGTTTTCAACTGTTTTATAACTAACACTTGTAAACTGAATTTTAACTAATCAAATGAACTAAATAAGCATCAAACAACTATAATAAGCAGATATAAGCTATTCTAAACTAAAATAAGTAAGAAATAAGCAGTATTAAGCTAAAATGTAATATTAAGCTATAAAAGGTAAAATGAAGACTTACAAAAGCCTCTGCACAAAACAAGGCTATTAATGCTTTTACAAGCTAATCTACAAGCTCAAGCTTATCTTAAGATAAGCTGTGTGGAAATCATAGAGGGGGGGGGGGGTAAATACGTTTCCATTAAAAATCTTAAAATGTTTCGTATCAAATTACCGATCAAGCGTGATACAATATGATGAGTGTTCATACAAGTTATATACACATATTAATACATCGATTTACAACAATACAACCCAACACACAATATTCACATTTATTCAAGACATAATTAAAACTATATAATCAACACATCACACAATTGCAAGTATAAATATAAAGCAATAAATGCGAGTATAAATATAAAGAGATAAGTGAAAGGAAATGCAAACCGGACACGATGATTTATAGTGGTTCGGTCACGAAGCACCTCTTCGCCCTACTCCACTCCCCGAGTACCCAACTTGAGAGTTTCTTCACTAGTCAACAAGCTCCCTTAAGGCGGAGAAAACCGTACACAACGTTGCTTATATCAATTTCCGACACTAAGCTAAATGTCGAGTTCTAATCTTAGCTAGAAGCAATCTATCACAACACAACTTCACGACTTACAACTTTCACGACGTACTTCACAAGCTTCACTACACAACTTAGCTCACACCTTGGATCACAACTACAACAACTTCTTACATCTTCACAACATCACAACCTTCTTTCACACCTTTACAACTTCACAACGACAAACACCTCACAACTTCTCCATCAACCACACTACATATGTCATAACTTTCTAACCACTACTCTAGAAAGGATCACCACATCCAACTACAAAACACAATCCATGATCAATCTAGCAAATATACAAGATTGGAAACATGGACCTATCGAACTATGCATGTGAATGTAAGACATGTCACGAATGCCCCTAACCAGCCTACATAACTCTCGTAACCTTAATGATAACGAAAGTATCTTCTAATGCATTTCAATGGATGGATGATTGGATCACATTTAAAACCAAACTTAAAATTAAATAAGAGAACAAAGTGATTACATGATCAAAGGTTTTTAGAGCATGTATGAGATGTATAAACTAATTTGGGACAGAAAGAAAAGGTGCAAATGGGTAGAAAATCAGTGGGGAATAGTCCAGTATTTATAGACAAATTGAGTTGCCTTTTTGTCTGGGCGAGCCTTAATTAGGGTGCCGGTCCCTTTAATAATTAAGGGGACCGCCCTTATAATTAAGGGGGCCGCCCAGGCCAGACGCTCCTTTTTTTGTCTTTTCTGGGGGAGGTATTTTCTGGAACATTTCTATCCGTTTTTAGATTAAAAAATTTGATTTCAAAATATTTATTTTGAATAAATTTTTTTAATCTAAAAATGTTTTGTAAAAGTTATAAAAATATTTTTGACATTTTTATAAAAAATGTGAGGTTGAATAAAAATTCATTTGATCATAAAATGCATAAAGCATTTATTTATTCATACCTTAAGTGATTTACGTCGGGTGCAAACTTCATTGAAGCAGACTTGAGACGTCGAGAGATGTTGTCGTATGAATGCATTGATGATTTGTGATCACGAGTAACTTAAGCACTTTACGTTATGTGTTATAAGTTACATGCTTGTCATCACCAAAACATAAAGAGAATGTGTATATTAAATATCGTAATATTTCTACCAACAATCTCCCCCTTTTTGATGATGACAAAATATGTAAACTATAACTCATAGTAAAATGTATAAGTTACTTGTTTACACTTCTTCTCCCCCTTTTGTCGAAACAAAAAGGTGGACTCTTAGGCGAGACTTATACTACACTTCAAACCTTGAACCAAAGAGGCGAGCTTGCATCATCCCCAGTGAAGTCTTGCTCCTATCAACCCCGTTTAATCATCCCAAGATATCTACATTGACACTCGAGCGAATCAATTAGTTGGCCAAATCTTAACCATCATCAATGGTTAGTTTTCGTGGCAACAAATAAATATATATAGGATGGAAAACCACTATAAAAAAAATGTAGTAGGAAATTGTCTTAACGGTGGCAAATGTAAATGGCTTGACATTTGCAATATGCTCCCCCTTGGGTGCTATTCTCCCACTTGATTGGGGGGCACAAGAAAATCGAGTAACGGAAAAGTGCTACAAAACAAAGTTAGTAGAAAAATGAACATATATATGATGATGATGATAGATATATATATGCAAGACACTTAGTGGGGAACAAATCATGTATGTTTTAGGTATATGCACTCTAAAGTGTGGCACTAAAGACAAAAAAAATGATGAATGCTTAAGATATGGAAATGTTTAGGAACCAATGATAAGATTCGACAGACACATGCTTTAGGGCTAAGACTCGATCAACACGTTCCTTGTGGTATCATCATCTAACTAAGATAATGATGCGGATTTAAATAGACTAATGGTTGTATTGAGAGATTCCTAAATCCTCAAGGTTTCATTATTAAGCATTATGTATGCTTTTCATGTTTAGGGTGTTTAAGGGTAAACATTATCGTAAGACTTTAGGTCAAACTAAATGTTGATGATAAGGATGATTTGTTGAGGAAACATAAATGAGGAAGGATGAACGTGAATGGAAAGAGAAGGTGTTGACTATAGGTTTGTTGGGTGTTTGGTAGGTTTAGAGAGTAAGGTGATGAGGGAATGTTGTTTTGTTTGTTTTGGGAGAGATGGAGGGTGGTAGTGTGTTGAATTTGGTTGTCACTTTGAGGCGAAGATTGAGTCTGTGGATAACATGTGATTGATGGTTGAGATAGGAAATAAGGATGTGAAGGCAGCTTGTAGTGATTGTAGTGGTGTCCTTAATGTAAGGATTTGGTGAAGTTTGATTGGGGTGATTATTTTCTTGAGATGGTTTGTTAATGTTGATGAAACCAAAGGTGAAAATGTTGAAAATGGTGGAGCATTGTGAATGGACTCAACAACTCTTCGAAGGTTGTATATATTCTTTGTGTTCTTCACTTGCCCAAAACGGTAATGGTCCATTGAAGGACAACATTATGGTGATGACTACAACAAACCACTTTGGAGATGATATCTTCTTTGTGTTCTTCCTTGCTTAAAAGTGGAATAGGCCATTAGAGACAGTTATTGTGAAGACTCAAACAAACACTTTAGAGATCTGTATATCTTCTTTGCGTTCTTTTCTTGTTATTTAAATGTGAAATGATTGGATGTGACGCATTTCATTACGAAATTCACTTGACTTTTGACAACATAGGCACACATGCTTATGAGTGTCGGGATATGAGGATAAGATGGATTTCATTACGAAATTCACTTGTGGGAAATGGTTACATGGTGAATCTTCTTGTAAAAGTGACAGGTGAGAATTGAGGTTGATAGTAGTGAGATGACTTGGTTTTTCATTTTCACTTTGGTGATTTGGGATGTATTAGACTAATGATCATATACAGAGTTGAATTAATAGTCATGAGGTTTGAGTGTATGGTCGAGTGTATTCTTGGGGTTTCTAGTGAATGGGAGTCACTCATGTGGTTTTGAGGAGTGTTTGGTTAAAGGATAATATGTGAAGATGTGTGTTTTTCCTTCCCTTTTTAATTGTGCTCATGGACATAAGTTGAAAAAAAAGTGAAATAACGACAGAAGGATGGCTGACAATTTCATGATGGATGATGGTTAGCATACGTGACTTCATCCGCGAAGTTATTGTAGCTATTCTGAATATTGCGATTATGCGTAGAACAATCACACAACGAGGTACGAGGTTGTCTTTAAAACACTACTACAACATTCGATGCTTTTCCCTAGCAACGTTCGAACCTTTCGCCAGCGACATGTCGCTGGGGAAACATATCCCCAGCGAAATGTCGCTGGGGAAAAGTTGATGGGGTAAGCTCGATGGCAAAACGTTCCCCAGCGACAAATCCAGCGAAAAAGTGGCCTCCAAGAATATTTTGGTTCAAGGAATGTGCCACTGGTTGGCAGTTATTCACCAGAGTATGTCGCTGGGGAAAGTCGATTTAAAACCAATTATTTATAGTTAATAATAAAATCTTAAGTTAATTGCAGACTTTTCCCCAGCGACATGTGCTGGGAAAATTCTTTGAGTATGACTTTCAACGCTTTTTCACCTCGAGGAGTTTTGTCCTTTAGCGGATTTTCCCAGCGACATTGTCGCTGGGAAAAGTCTGCAATTTTTTTTTTTCTATACAGCCTGCACTAGCAGGCATTCAGATATTTTTCGGAAAAAAATCTGCATGCACAGCAGGCATTCAGATTTTTTCTGGAAAATCTCGCTGCTCACTCTCTCTCCTGTATTACATCACCACAACTTGTACCAAAACACAAATACAAAGTAAACGCATCTCTGCAATTACAAATACACACAACTTGTACAAAACAAAAAAAAAAAAAAACATAATCTAATATAGGAGGAAATCGTCTCCAAAAGCGAATAATGTGCACATGATAGTTTTAGGGAAACAGCGTTTAAATGTAGCCTACTCGGGAAAACAAGTCAATAGTATTAGATAAACATAAAGAAATATTGTAACATACTATTGTACTATATGACTTCGACTAACTCGTGTCATCGACACCATCCTCACCCCCCATATCTCACCATCTCCTCTCCGGCCCTCACTATCAACGCGCGCGGACTCCCGCCACTCCCGCTGGCTTCCACCTGAGACATACCAGAGCCAAAAGCATCCGCGAACTGTTGTCCGGCTCCTCATCAAAGCTCATCATGAAGATCGACATCCCAGCTTTCGGTAACGGGTGGCGGTATAGCTCAGCCTAGAGCGGGACGTATCTGGCATTACCAGACCCACGCCAAGGATAGAAAGTGGCCGCGAAGCTTTCAGCTCGGACCATCGCGTGATTTATCTGCAGTGGTGTGCTCACCCGTAGCCTCGAGCTTACACTATCCTATCTATGTTTGACATTACCACAACGTGATAGTAATGTATATTAGTCGGGTTGCTGACATTACTATCGATGATTCATTAAAGTATGGTTTGAAAGATTACTTACATACATCCGGAGAGCCTAAGGATCTTGGAATACTCCGTTATTACCGGTGTGGGCGATAGAACGTGTCGATCTCTGAAGGTTCCTCTGGGTTGCCGTCGTCATTTTTCTGTACATACACACGCATTATAGATCAATCTAATTAAAAACGACAAATTTAACACCACCAAAATGTATATACTCAGCTTATATATATGTATGTAAAATCAATAATAATAATAATAATTACCATCAGATGTAGAGTGAGAGGGATCGACCGAGATCCATGGCGTGATACCACTGTGCTCTTGGACCGATTCAGACCTATTTGTTGTCGGTCATGGGTTGTTGCTAGGGTCATTCGAGAAGTTGATGTATTTCTCCCACTCATCATCCGTTTTGTACTCATCGGGTTTGCCCGCTGATCCGATCCAAATCATAAGCTCCAGTAGGGGTTCTGATCAATGTCCCTCTTAAGGTTGCCTTGTTGGTGTTTATATGATTTTCCAATGAAGCTGAAATGTATCCTTTGATCTAGGCCAACGCTCGGATCTATATGCGCGACCGCCCGCTGTTATACGTAGATGCCAATCAATTTAACAACACAATTGAAAACAGAGTTGAAATATAATTTATATTATTTATTTAAAACTTTGTTTATTTATTTATATGATTTAAAATTAAATAAACGAATTTAGATAATATATACACAATTAATATATGAAACACGATAAGCAAATAAACATAAAGGATAACTGACCCCAAGAGTGGCCATCAGCCTTGCCTTGTCCCCCGCGGGGGGGACCTTCTGCTGGAAGGTGATGGGTAATACAAAGGTATACTCCTAATCATTTCCCCGAAGTTAGTTTTCCCCACTATTCGAGTAGGGGCGGTAGGACAAAGTGTTATCAGCACGGTCTTCGAACCCGATGATCTCGATGGGCGGCCCTTTATTAACGGCCACCGCATCCTTTAATACTTTTTTTATGTGTCAAGCCCACATTAATATTTTTATAAACTTTTCCATCTTTTTATAAAATCCAAGTCCAATACCATTTAGCTAAGTTCATTATTCGGAGGAATATAGCTAAGATCATTAAGTAACGCTGTCATGTCACTCATCTGAGGTTGTCTTGTGTTATCTATTACTGGCGGTGGCGTAGGTGGAGCCGGTTCACCGTGTTCCACCCATATTTTATAACGTGGGTCCCACCCTCGTCTCATAATGTGGTCTGAAAGGTGTTTGATGTGTACCCATAATATATTTCGACAAGACTTGCATGGACATTTTATTTTCCCGGCACTATTCACTAACGGCTTGCAATGATCGACGAATTTTTCAAGACCGATATAAAATAATGGTTCATGACGCTGTAAAAGTGTCCAACTCTTATCATCGAATACCATAACTGCGTTTTAACGATACATTTAGTTATTATATGCAACTTAATTAAACACATTCAAACGAGGAATACGAGATGTTTTGTTCACCTAGTGCAACTATGGAAGGCAATCCTAACCCACTCTTTGAATGATTCGTCTCATATATGAATGCGTATAACCGATTTACTATTTGAGAAAATTTTGGCAGCATTTCCCCTCAACTCCCCAAATATGTGTTTAAAGACATATTCGTAGGAGTAAAGGAGAAACACTGTCGAAATCATCTCAAATAGTAAACCAATTATACGCATTCATATCCTAAATGAGACAAAACATTCAAAAAGCAGTCCCAAACTGGGGACTTTCCGAAATTAATTTCTAATAAATTAATTTCGGACGGGTTTTCTATAGGATGATCAAATTCAGACGGGGATTTTCCGAATTTAATCTCTAAAATCCTAAAACAATCATAAAGGATAAAAAAAAGTTTTTACAATCCCTGGTATGTGCTTAAATACACATACCTTTTACCTTTAAAAACGAGCTAAAATAACCAAAAACGGACTTAAAATGCCAAATATACGCTTGTTTTGCTAATTGTGTTGTGCTGGAACGGATAACTAAGAAAAGGACGAAAAACAAAGAATGGAAAAGACTGTGAAAGACAAAGCCAAATCAAAGCCGGAAAGTCAATCAAGTCAAAAAGTCAACAGAAAAGTCAACTGGTCAAAGACAAAGTCAACCCAAGTCAACTCCGAGGCCAAAGTCAAGAAAATATAAGTTTAGGGATTGAAATTGTAAATCCCTAAACTTATTTTTAAAGAAGAAAAGAGGAAAAGAAAAGAGAAGGGCCAATTTGTCAATTGAGCAAAGTAACAAGTGGGGGGGCAAAACTGCCAACTCCCCTAACTTGTACACACCAAGGACAAATTGTGCAAAGAGTTATATAACTCTTGGGGACTTGTTTTGCCAAGTCCCCAAAGTTATATAACCACAAGGACGACGGGTGCAATAACACAAGTAACCTAGAGGGGCCAAACATGTCAACTCCCCCAAACTTATACTCTGTTATACCTCAACCAAATTTCCCGCTCGTTTTTCCCTCCCAAAACAACTCACGGGTGTGTATACCCGTTTTTACCCCCAAACCCAATTCCTCCATGGATATTCATCTCCCCCTCCTCCACCACCTTTCCCAGCTACAAATGTGCCAAGTTGGCAAGCCCCATACCCCCAACGTAAATTCGAACGACCAAGAATTGAATTTGGAAGATTGAAGGGCCAAGATTAGAGGTTAAACCACGTTACAAAACAAAACACATTCCCTGTTTGTGTGCTACAAAACAAGCACAACAGCAAGAGAGAAGAAAGAAGACCTAGTTTTTTTTTTTGCTATAAAAACCTGGTAGCCATTGTGGCAAAAGAATTCAGTTTTTAATTCCAGTTCTTATGGTCGTTTTAATATAGTTTTCAAAGTATTTTAAAGTGTTTTTATGTTAATGTCTCTCTTATGCCATTTGTAATTCTCTGTTTTAATGAAATATTAAGCTATTTTTATTCAATAAGCTCTTTTGAGCTTATTCTTGTCAATAAGCTCTAATTCAGTTTAAAACTTGTTATAAGGTCTTAAATTCTGTTTTCATTTGAATTCAGTTCATAAAAGTCTAATTGAGTTCATTTTGGAAGCTATTTGGAGTAATAAGCCACAAAGAGCTTATTGAGCTATTAGCTAAGGTTTGGAGTAGGGAGCCATTTTAGGACAGGGTTTTTTTCTTAGGCCACTCACACAGGAAGGGTGGCCTGGTTCTGAGACAACAAAAATCCAATGGTTTCAATTCTCTTATGTTCATTATAGCGTCATTTCTAGCTTAAGTCATTAGCTTATTTGCCTTTAATCTTTGCAAACACATTAGTTTAGGCTTGTTATTTAGCTGTTTTAAGTTTTTATTGCATAATCTTGTGTTATAATTAGCTTATCTCTCAATTCTGTCATATTTAGTGTAATAAGCTAGCTGGCTGAGAAAACTAGCTTATTTTTCTGAATAAGCTCAAAGTTTAGTGTTTAAAATAGTATAAGTAGGTCAAAATACGTAGAGTAGTAACAAAGTTTTAAAAAGTTTTAGTGTTAAATAGATTTTATAAGTCACTATTGGTTTGACAGTTTTAAAGTAAAGGGGTGTTTGGGATAACTTATAAAACGGGTCAAAAAGGTTTAAACATGGGTTAAGGTAATTTGGTTAGTTTTACCTTAAGTTTTGGAGCATTTTTAATCTGTTTTTAAAAGGACTTTAGTGTGCAATTTGTTTTTCAAGAGTTTTTTTTAAATATTGTGTAACTGTGAGCTTTTCAAGATATCACAAGTGCTTATACCCATAAGCACTTGGATTGTGAGTTTGAGGTTCACAAAGAGTGCATCTTTTTGTTCATTTCAAGCTGTCCAAGACCCTTGTCCTTTTGACTTTGGTAAGTCAAAGTTTACCCAAGTTTTTTTGTCACAGTTTCTAAAAACCAAAAGAGCTTTTTCACCACCAAAAATAAGCAGTTAAATTGAGTTTTAAAAAGCTGAAAATTGGTGCACAAGCCCAATTGCCATAATACTCAATCAGTTTTTAAGCTTATCTTTTCAATTTGAGCTTATTGACAACTTTTAACAAGTGTCAAATAGCCCAGCGCTTTAAGCTTAAATCTCCTCTGTGCAAAAGGGAGATTTTAGCCACTTTTTTTTGGTGTTTAAGCCAATTTGAAGCCCAGTTTTTGGTTATTTTAGAGCTTATATGCTCTTTGTCCATACGCTCTCTTAAGTTTCAGCTCTTATAAAGGCTCATTTGTGTACTTATTTTTAAGCTCAAACAATGCATTTGACTGTTTTTGAGTCCTTTAGGCTGAGGGATTGCTTAATTTTTGATTTTGGCTTATTGAGCTTATTTCATAAGCCCATTTATGGTCCTTACAGCTTATTTGGGTTGAGCAAGAAGCTGAGTTTGCCAATGTTCCTTTTTCTAGCTTATTTGCCCAAGTTTTGAGCATTTTAGCCTCTTAAGCTCACTTTAAGCTTTTTGCCATTAAGCCTTTTGTCCCAGCTTATTTCAACCTTAAGTCTAGTTTTTTTTAGAGCTTATTTAGAGTAGTTAGATCACCCTGAGCTTTTTTTCTTTTTTCAGCTTATTTCGATCTTTCACGTCACCAAAAGAACTTAGCCATTTTTATAGCTTTTAAGCCTTATTAGCTAAACTGTCAAGTTTAAGCTTATTTTTGGCTTTATTTATAGCTTTTCATAAAAGCTTTAGTTGACAAAGTTGTTATGGCCCCACGGTGCTTAACAACTTTGCTTCTTGATTTTTCGGAAAAGAAAAAAAAGGGGATGTCACTTGGTCGGTGTGAGCAAGACTCGAAACCCGGGGACCAAGCGTTACATCCCCTCGTTTACCAACACACTCATACCCACGGCGCCTCTTGGGTCTTTTTCGTTAAAGACTCAGGGAACTTTGGGTTTATAACGTTTTGGCTTTTTGCCTTATATAGCTGTGTATGTTATTTGGGGCTTATTGCATTAGCTTGTCTTAACTAAGGTTTTTGTTGTGTTTTGTCTATTTTTCCCTAGAACTCATATAGACGTAAAGTATTTTTAGAAAAATTTCAGAATTTTTACGTAATTCATTTACTATTTTTATGATTTGTATTTAGATAAAAGTTTAATTTAATTCATAAAAAATACAAAAATTATCAAAAAAATTTATTTTGGCTTTTTTAGAAAATTTCTTTTATCATCTAGTTTGTTGGAAAAATTAAAAATTTTCGTTAGGGTCATTTTTTAAACTTTTTGTATTTTTTAACAGACCGGTCCGGGGACGGGATTTTGTTTTGACTCGTTTTTGGGTCAAACGAACTCCTTTTTCGGTCTAGTCATTTTTCATCTTCGTAATTTGATTCCCTAGGTAGATTAGAAGCAAAATTCTTTCGTATAGCGGTTATTTTTAAATTTTTTAGGTTTCCCCCCTTTTGTTCGGGATTCGGGCTCTCGTTTTCTAGTTTAATTTCGTAATTTCTAGGTTTTTCTTAAACGTTTTAGTCCGTTATTATCTAATTTGACTTTTTCAACTTCCCAAACCAATTCCTTCCTTCAAACTCAAATCTTCGATCGTATCGATTTACCATTCCAGCCTCGTTGGGGATAAACGACCCGGGGAACGCTCTATACTACTTTCTCAGGATATTGATCTTGTTGGTTTTTTACACTTATTTATATATTTTTATATTTTTACGATATATTATTTATTTTTACGGGGATTTGTGAATCCAGCCAATCACTAATCTTACTCACGGCTGCTTAGTGGGGGTTATTGGGAGTCTATGTATATTCTCGGCTTCCTCTTCGATTTTACAAAGGAATTCAGGGATCTTATGAAAGTTTACCTTATTCTTGCCAAATTTTAAGGTTATTATCCCTTTGTCAAACCTAATTTCGGCCTTTTTCGTCGTTAAAAATGGTGTTCCTAGGATGAAAGGTATTCTCTTATCTTCCTTAATATCTAAGATCACGAAATCCACGGGGTATATAAAACTAGCTATCTTGATCAACACATCCTCGGCTATTCCTAATGGATAGATATACGAGGTGCCTAGCTATGGAGAGTCTAATGTCAGTTCCTACAAGCTCTTCGTCGGTCAATCTATTATAGAGGGAAAGGGGATGATACATCAAATAATATCACTTTTATAGCATCATTTATCCCATGTAAATTACCCATTTTTTATATAATTATTGCAAAGAATTGTTACTTAATCATTTATATTTGAGAACTGCAGTAATTATGAGTACTTGGTGTAAGTTAACTAAAAGGACGCATTCTGAGCTTAAACGAAAGATATTTGATGATTATTACATCTCCACAATCAATCGTACTCCGTCTGACAAACAATACGTCGTATCCATTAAGGAAGATATGGCGTATATGTGCCTGCACTTCACTAAAGACCACGAAGGAATAAGATTCAATACGCCATATCTAGAAAAGACCAATACGCCGTATTTAAGATATAGTAATAAAATATTCTGGAAGATATTGAACGTGGTCCTTACTCCAAGAAATCCCTAATACGCGTCTATCCCACATCGCTCGATTACGCGTATCGGACTTGTTTTCAAGCTCTTAAATACAAAATCTAAACTCGTTTTAGGTGTGTTTTTAAACCCCAAGGTCGTTTTTCAGAAGATAATATAAGCAAAAAAGGAAAAAAGGTGCAGCAACGTTGCTTCAATCCATAGAAAAACCCTTTAATTCATTTTATATCTTGATAATCGTTCGATCTTTGGTATCATTCGCTTAACTCGGTTAGTTTACCTTGTTTGATTCGATTATTATGTTTGTATTCATCACAATGGTTATTGGGGATACTTTAGTATAGCCATATTTTGAAGTTTAATGTGTTTGGTTTGTTTATCTCGGATCGCTTAATTTATCATTGATTGCTTGTTGATGTTTATCATTCATTACTTTTTTTAACGTGCTTTTGTATGCCGACCTATTATTTAACTAGATTCCTAGTGATACGGACCAAGTAATCTAGATGCCGGGATAGCTCTCCATATAGTGATTTATACATCTAGACCAATAGGATCACACTTAATGACCTATCTTTGCCTTTAGATTAGTGAGCTTAGTTGGACCAGCAGGTGACCTCGGGATCAACGAGTACGTTCTTAATTAATTGGTAAAGACTTGGTTAGTGGACTACTAGTGTATGAATTGCCATTAAGCAGTAAGTGGGTAAAGTCTCCATGAGCTAGGGTTTAACAAGATCATCATTGCTTTAATCCCTAAGATAGATTATAATTAGCAAATAGGATGCTTTATGCGGATGCGTTTAATTGTGACAGAATTCTACGTGTCTAGGTCTTAGGAAGAAGTACCGCCTAAGTCTTAAGAATGATATGCCGCCTCGAGATAAGTAATCATTGCACTAAATAAACAAACCAACGTTCTGATTGGATTAATAATGGTTAATACAGTTTTCATATATTTGGCTAGACCGCTCTTTTATCTTCTGTTATTTTGCTTGCATGTGTTTTATTGTCTTGAATTGGTTTTAGTCACCACTAAACCGTGTTAGTCTTCAGGTGAAAACCCCCCCTTATCCATTAGATTTAAGAGGAACTTAGGTTAGCATATGGCTTTACATAGTTGTTGACTAACTTTAGATTAGAAAACCAAATTATTAATAAATTGAAAGTGTTTCTCGCTCTTAGTGATCGTCATCCTACTTACCATGAAACTCCCATCGACCGGGTACACTGCCCGTTAGAGTGTTGTTTTAGATAAAGTCAGAAAAATATAAATAGTAAAACTTGATAACAAATAACACCTACACGAGACCCATCAAGTTGTGTTGGCGCGCTTGGGGAGTAAAAATAATCTTGATTTTTATTTGATATTTTAGTTTTTAGCATTAGATTAGATCTAACCTTAGGATTAGTGTAATTTAGATTAGTGTATAATTATGTATATTTTGTATATTTGCTTGTATATTTGTGTGTTTAATTGTTTGCGTATTTAATTGTTTTTCATAATACACTGTTCTGGTCGATAAACCGATACGGCGTATCCACTTCCATTGGATATGACATATCCAACTTTCTATCCAATACAGCGTATTCGTTCAAAAATTTTAATTCGGCGTGTATTCAGTTCCATTGAATACGGCGTATTGACTATCTAATATAGTAACAAATCTGGTTTTTCACATTCAATTTCCGTATATATATCTGTTGTTGTCTTTTCCTGAGCCTATTCCTATGATTGTTTATCCTCTTGTTTTATGTGGATGAACAAGGAAAGTTTGACTAGGGTAACTATTTACACTTTCAAGGATCTGGAACAAGAATTCGTGATGCCTTTAGGAAGCATAAAGACACTAAGTATTGGTTGAATCGAGATCCACTGATTTTCGATTCTACTTTTTGACAAGAAGAATATTCAAAGGAAGAACGTTACGAAAACAATGGACGGGAGAACTATGAAATTACTGAGCAAAACTCGAGATGACTTACGGATCGGAGTTGCTAGGCCTAGATCAAGGACAAGGATAAATTTTGAGCTAAAAGGCCAATTATCAAGGACTAGTGACAACACCTTTAGGGTTCGGATCATGAAGAATGCGATACGAACAATATTGAGAAAAGTTTTCAGATCGTTAGATTTATTCCAATCCCTAATATTACTAGTAGACCCAAGTGATGCTAGAGCCTTCCCTATGTCCTTTAACTGGACGTTGCTAAGGCGTTGGCTAAGAAACAACCATTTAGTTTGTTTCAACTTGGGAAGATTGAAGACAAAGTTCTAAGCAAAATATTACCACTGCTCGTACTGCAAGAAAATAGAGGAGATTCAGAAACAGCAAGAAACCGGCATGAAAACTCTTATCAACTAGGGACGATTTTTTTTTTTTTTTTTTTTTGGGAGCAATTTAAAGTACTCTTTATGAAGTTATCCTCAACACTATTTAATAGAGATGCAGAAGGTTTTAGTCTTGTTTCTATAATGGATTGGATGTTCCAACTAGACAAATTCTTGATTCAAGAGGTATCATACCATCAAAGACTGCTGCTGATGCAAAAGTAGCCATCCAAGAAATGGCTTAATATTCTCAAAAATGGCACAATGGAACATATAGGACCAGAAGTAATAAAATTTTGACCGAATGGAATTAGCAGCCATACATAGCACAACTTATCAATCCTGGAAGAGAATTCAACGAAGTGAATGAAAAGTTTATTGTTGTTCAAGTAGGATGTGAACAATGTAAAGGTCCCCACTACACCAAGGATTACCACTAAGGAAGAAGGGAAAGAGAAGCTTATTACACTCAATTTGGTACATCTTTCAAGGAGGGGGATATAGAGCAACTGCTCTGGGATTCCACCAACAGAACATGCAAACCCTTCGTACCAAGAATGAAGGCAATCTATGGAAGAAACCCTAAGCAAATTTATGGGGGAATCGGCAAAAAGACATGAGGAGAACTCCAATTTGATCAAAGAGATCCGAGCTTCAACGGATTCTACCATTAAGAACCAAGGAGCATTAGGGTTTTATCTCTTGTAACTATATAAAGCCCTCTCCAAGTGTGGAGAGGGTGTTGCTTCTCATTTTCTTTCTAGTGCAAGTAACCATATCTTTTTTTTCTCTTTGTCTCTCTCTCTCTAGTTCTTTCTCTCTCTAAAATCTCTTATCTTATTTTGTGCTTTTGGTGATGAAATGATATCATCTTACATGAACCATACACTGATGTATGAGACAAAACAAATGACAATTCTGTTTCTAAGTCGTTTGAATGATTACTACTGTGAAGAAAAGGAGGGATCATATGGACCGCAATTTTTGGAAGCTTACTCATATGGAGCTTCATATAATTCCATACCCAGAAAGGAGAAAGACCCAGGGAGTTTCACTTTACCTTGCTTTATTAATAATGTTTGCTTTAATAATGCCCTTGCTGACTTAGGAGCTAGCGTAAGTGTCATGTCTCTCTCGACCTACCTTAACTTAGGATTAGGCGAATTAGCTCACACTAAGTTGACAGTTGAATTAGCAGATAGGACTGTGAAATATCCAAAAGGAATTGCTAAAAACGTGCTAGTAGGTATTGGTAAAAAAATTCCCAGTAGATTTTATAAATCTTGATATTCCCGAGGATATTAAAGTGCCCTTGATCCTCGGAAGACCATTTTTGTCTACCGCCCATGCTAAGATTGATGTTTTCAAAATGAAGATTACTTTGAGAGTTGGGGAAGAGAAAATAATTTTCAAAAGTGTTAAACCTGCTGGTAGTTTAATTAAGAGGTTCTACATGCTAAGCTTAAGAGAAAGAACGGAACTTGATTTAGAAGCTAGGCTAATGGGAGAGACTTTGGTATTGAATAGATCATTAGACCCTTTCTTTGGGGATTACATAGAACTAAACGATCTTAATGTATCATTAGAGCTTAGGAGAGATCAAGTTGATGTTTTAATGCCCACCATTGAGGAAAGTGAGGTAGTTAAGGAATTTAGAGCTATGAATGATGCTAGAGTGGTTAGCAAAATTTTTGGATATCCTAGTGACTGCGACGATAATAAGAAGATCCATATTGATTGTGCCTACAACTTGAAGTTCTCTTGCATGATAGGTTTTGAATTTTTACACGCTAATTTTTTCCCTATATTGTACGTCAATGTAATGTCCAAAAAGTTTCATAACTCTATGATGAAGGACAAATTGGAATACAAGGGAAATAATGTAGTTGGAGCCTTAATAAATATACCTATCTTTGTTGGAACTTTTTCTATCTTAATAGATTTTGCAGTTTTAAAAGATCTGGATGCTTATCGTGATGAAGGAATGGGCAATGTTATTTTTGGCGAACCGTTTTTAAGAGAAGTTGAGATTAATGCAAAACGGTTTAAAGGAATGATTACCATTCACAATGGTAATGAAGAAGTTACTTACCAAATGGTGTGATCACATCTGAGGTTTAAACACCACACTAATGAACAATGCAACAAGATCCCACCATTACTGAAGGTAAGTGAAGAGGATAAGATGAATGGAATCTCGTACTCATATCAAAAGCTTAAGGGGTTACAAAGGAGTCTTGAACTTAGGACCCGAATATGTCCGAGATGCGAAGATAAAAGAATGGCTCATACACGGGCACATAAGCGTGCATGAGATGGAGTAAAGAAGCTGAAGAAAAGTCTAACTTAAAGACTTCGTTGTAAACAAAAGTGCTTCCCGAGAGACAACCCGGAATGTTATTTATTTTTATCGAGTCTGTCTTCCCAGACATCAATACGGCGTATCCGCTCCATACCATACGGCGTATTGATTGTCTGGACGTTATCAGTCATTTATTTTTATGCACTTTAAAACATTATTGTCAGTTCTGGCAATACGGCATATTCATGCACATGATACGGCGTATTTAACAGACTGACCCGCATTTAGTATAAAGTTTAGTTTAAATTAACCGTAGGTACCAAGATAGGAATGCATCGTTTTTCCTATAATTTGCACAGGACCTCGCTGAAAGAAAAGAAATTGACAATGTTAGTAAAGAATCTACGATTTGGAAATTTGGAAGTGTTGGAGTCTTGAAACTTCAAGATGGCTATTCAACACGAATTCTTGCTCAATAAACCTACATGGAGAATCTACCGAGCAAAATATCAAGGGAGTTTCTCATTCTAATTCTTTTTAGGACGTTGTATAATTCAAGTGGGGGGATGGGAATTAGAATGTATACTTGTCCTATTTTTCACATTAAAATGCTTAAATTATTCTCAAATTTAAAAAAAAATTCAAGCGTACTTTTGTGAAATTACTTGATACATAACCTGCACACAATAACCCTTATTAGATATTGTGAGGATTTAACCTTATCCGTTTCCAAATGTTTACCCAAATTCCATAAAATATGAGTGTGCCGGTGATGTTGTAGACTTTAGAACTTGGCTTGGTATATCTATTCGAGACCACAATAATAAGTACTATGGATTTAGATAGAGTAACTTGTTTAAATTGGTAAATTTCTAGGATTACACCCAAAAAGCCTTTATATGTTGTTTTATTAACTAACTACACTGGTTAGTTAAATCCCCGTATAAACCATTTGCTTACTCTCATCTTAAGAATAAGATACCACTAGAACAACCCGTAAAGCCAATCCTTTAGGAATAACACCAACTGTTTGTTTCATTACACCTTAGCCTACCCTGTTAGATTAAGTCCATTTATCAGTTGCTAGTTGCTTAAAGTGTAAAGTATGTATTTCTCGAGTCTTGTGTCAATTTTTTATCTTTGGTACAGTTGGGAAGAAATTTGCACATTGCAAATGGGAATGTATAAAGTAGTCAAAACTCATGTATTTTTACTACCAATGCAATTATTGGTATGTCTGAAGAATGAAGAATTATCGAAGGATTATGATCGTGAAGATGGTAAAATTACACCGAGTTTCGTAGTATAGTATAGTGAAAAAAAATCGAAAAAATTAGAAAAATTGTAACAAAAAAGAGAAATAAAGTTTGAAGATAATCATTTCGCAATTACTGAAGGAATTATATGAAGGATCGATTATTCGTTGATACGTCTTATGAGTCAATGATGTAGAGTTTTGTATAAAGTGGAAGATATCGCCACTTGTCTTGTAAAAGTATGTAAAGAATGGGATGATTGGGAAGTTGACCGTTACGGGAACGCCAACTCATGTTGTTGTTTTTTTATCTATGATCAAGACGTTTGTAAATAGTTGTGTTTTTATCATGTTAACAGTCTAGAAAAAGTGTCTAGCAACTTATATCTTGGTCCTAGTCTATTTGTTTCGTAATTTTTGTTTAGCAAAAATTTAATTCCCTTTCCTAATTATTAACCATGGGTTTTATGCGAATGAGGATGTGTATGAGCATGCATGTCTATTCCGGCATTATGGCCATGTATACATCAGCTGCCTTGTTGGTTTATTACTATTAGTGAAAGTCAGAAGATCCCTACCCTATATCATTCTTCATCCTAACCCTTGGTTAAACTCGAATGAGGATGTGATCGAACACACATGTCTATTATGTCGTTACAGCCATGTATGTGTGCTTCAGCTGCCTTGTTGGTGTGGTACTTTTGGTGAAAGATTTTAGAATGATCAACCCTAAACCTTATAATAAAAACCCATTTTACCTTTATAAACTTGTTACTCCTTAGATCTAGTGGTGGAGATGTGTATCCTTGCCAAGCCTATGATAGAATACTCGTCACGACCGAGCAATTGAGCGAATTAGTTATATATTACCACATAGATTAGTTGAGTGATTTGAGTGTTTTCATCTTCCTATTTCGTAAGGTGTTTGGTTGTGTACTTGTAATAGATCGAATGAATGCTTAAACGGAAAAATCCTTAGGGATACATTTTCATAAGCTTCTAAAGGCTACTTGAGGACAAGTAGGATTCAACTGGGGGGATATTTGATGACATCAAATAACGTCTATTATATAGCATCATTTATCCCATGTAATTAACCCATTTTGTATAATTATTGCAAAGAATTGTTACTTAATCGTTTGTATTTGAGAATTGTAATAATTATGGAGTACTTGGTGAAGATTAACTAAAAGGCACACATTATGGAGATTAAACGAATATATTTTGAAGATTACTGTTCTGACAACCAATACGACGTATCCATCAAGGAAGATACGGCGTATCTGTGCCTGTACTCACCAAAGACCACAAAGGAAACAAGATCTAATACGCTGTATCCAGGAATAACCAATACGCCGTATTCAAGTTATAGAAGGTGAATATTCTGGAAGATATCAAACGTGGTCTCTACTCCAAGAAACCCCTAATACGCCGTATCCAAGACTTTGGATACGTGTATCGACCATATTCCAGACCCTATAAATAGAAAACTCAAAAATGAGTTTTAGGTGTGCTAAATCATATTCTCGATACCTAAACCATTAAAGTCAATTTTTAAAAGAGAAGAAGAGTAGAAGAGGTCTTGCAACGCGATTAATTCCATAGGAGACAATGTGTAATTTCTTATACTCTTGTAATCGTTCAGTTTTTGGTATTATTCGTTAACTCGGTTAGTTTACCTTGGCTAAATTATTACTCTTGTATTGATTATGACGTTTGAAGGCTAATACCTTTGGGTATTAGCCATTATTATGAAGATCTTAACGTTTGGTTTGTTTATCTCGATTTCATAATTTATCGTTGATTGCTTGTTTATGTTTATCAATTTATACTTGTTTACGTGCTTTTGTATGCGACTTATCATTCAACTTGATCTAGTGATACAGACCAAGTAATCTAATGTCCGAGATACTCATCATATAGTGTATTATACATCAAGACTCAATCGATCACAAATTAACGACCTATCTTCCCTTAAATTGTGACTTTATTGGACTTAATTGGTAAAGACTTGGTTAGTGGACTACTAGTGTATGAATTGCCATTAAGGAGTATGTGGGTAAATTCTCTATGAGCTAGGGTTTAACAAGATCAACATTGCTTTAATCCCTAAGATAGATTATAATCAGCAAATAAGGATGCTTTATGCGGATGCGTTTAATTGTGACAAAATTCTACGTGTCTAGGTTTAAAAAAGAAGTATTGCCTTAATCTTAAGAATGATATGCTGCCTCGAGATAAGTAATCATTGCACTAAATAAACAAACCAGCGTTCTGATTGGATTAATAATGGTTAATAAAGTTTTCTTATATTTGGCTAGACCGCTCTTTTATATTCTGTTAATTTGCTTGCGTGTGTTTAAGTGTCTTGAATTGGTTTTAGTCACCACCAAACCCATGTCAGTAAACCCCCTTATCCGTTAGATTTAGGATTAACATAGGTTTAACATAGGTTTAACATAGATTAGACTAACTTAGATTAGAAAAACCAAAGTATTAATAAATTGAAAGTGTTTCTCGCTCTTAGTGATCGACACCCTACTTACTACGAAACTACCACCGACCGGGTACACTGCCCGTTAAAGTGTTGTTTTTGGTTAAGTCGGCAAAATATAAATTTAAAACTTGAATCGTAATTTACAACCACACAACGACACATCAGAGGGTATTGATGTTGATGAGACCTTTAGTCCGGTTGTTAAACCGGGTACTATTCAAACTGTTCTCAGTTTGGCTACTTCTCGACATTGGCCGATTCATCGGCTTGATGTCAAGAAGGCCTTCTTATATGATGATTTATCTAAGACGGTTTATATGCCTCAGCCTTCGGGATTTCGGGATTCTGAGCATCCTGATTATGTGTGTTTATTGCAGCGGTCTCTTTATGGTCTCAAATAGGCCCCTATAGCTTAGTTTCAGTGCTTTGCATCTTATATTACTCGTGTTGGGTTTCATCATAGTCGATGTGACTCATCTTTGTTTATATACAGACAAGGGACATATACTGCTTATCTCTTATTATGTGTTGATGATAATTTGCTTACTGCTTCTTCTGAGACTTTGTTGCAGCAAATTATTAGTTCATTACATCAGGAAATTTCGATGATAGATCTCGGTTCTCTTAATTATTTTCTAGGTATTTCTGTTACACGAGATTCTTCAGGGATGTTTTTAGCTCATCATAAGTATGCTACTGAGATCCTTGAGCGAGCTGGTATGGTTAGTTGTAACTCCAGTAGGATGCCTGTTGATACTGAGTCCAAACTGGGTGATGATGGTGACCTGGTTTCTGATCCGAAGTTGTATCGGAGTCTTGCGGGTTTTTTACAGTATCTTACTTTTACTCGCACTGATATTTCTTATGCGGTACAACAGGTTTGTCTTTATATGCATGATCCTTGGGAGCCTCATTTCTCGGCTCTTAAGCGGGTTCTGAGGTATGTTCGTGGTACACCGGATTATGGGTTGTAGTTGTCCTCTATTACAGATTTGGTTACCTTCGTGGTACTCTGGATCATGGGTTGCAGTTGTTTTCCTCCTCTATTACAGATTTGGTTGCTTATTCAGATGCGGATTGGGCTGGTTGCCTTACTACTCGGAGATCGACTTTAGGTTACTGTGTATTTCTTGTCAACAACTTATTCTCTTGGTCCTCTAAGTGTCAACCGACGCTTTCTCGTTCTAGTGCAGAGGCAAAGTATCGTGGTGTTGCCAATGTTGTTGCTGAAACTTGATGGTTAAGGAATCTTTCACGAGAGTAACATACACCTTTGTCTTCCGCTACAGTTATTTACTGTGATAATGTCAGTGCTGTGTATTTGTCTTCTAATCCGGTTCAGCATCAGCGTACGAAGCATACTGAGATTAATATACATTTTGTTCGCGATTTGGTTGTTGCTGATCAAGTTGGAGTTCTTCATGTTCCTTCACGTTATCAGTATGCGGGCATTTTCACTAAAGGATTACCTTCAGTATTGTTTGAGGAGTTTCGTACCAGTTTGAGCGTCCAGTATCCTCCCGCTCAAACTGCAGGGGAGTGTTAGCTCATATTATTGATTATGTAACGATCCTTCTAATTCTTGTACCGTATTATTGTTTAATGAGACATAGACATTACCACACTTACAACACCATTAAAAAACTTTACACATTTACCCTGTTCCAGGGAGCCAGTTTGCCATCACAAAAATGTCACCTCATTCATCAAAATATTTTACACTAGTTTTTCAGACATAAAAAGAAGACAGCAAACGAAGGAATATCTTTGCTCAAAAAAAAAAAAAAAACAAAGGAATATCTTGCATAAAGCCGGTGCTTCATAAAAACACACAAAGCCCATAAAAGAAACACCCAAAGCTATTTAAACCTGGTCCATATGAATCAAGTTCGGGTAACTGATTTACGTCATTAAATTGTGTCCACTCAACACAATCATTACATAACTACCATTAGAGCATTCTATCTAAAATTTAAAGTTTCTATTGATTTTTAGTTAGAAATAATTATGGGAATAAGTTTGATAACAAGGTGTGACGGGGAACACGCAGTGACGGAGTGACAGAGACAATAGGAGGGCACGTGCTCTCCTAGCGAAAAAAGTTATATTGTAAAATTTTCAAAATAACTTGCTATTTTTTGCAATTTGCCTCCCTAACTTGTTATTTTTGTAATTTACCTCCTTATCAAACTTTGCCCCCTCGATCAAAAAAATTTCTGGCTCCACCCCTCCTGGGATCACGTATGAATTTATAGACCAACAATTAAGATCAGTAGATCACTACTAGATCAGCCCCATTCCCTTAAACAAACATATCCAAACTCTATTAAACCCAAACCCTAAAAGCACACCCAAACACTATACCCTGAGACGAAATACCACCTATATTCTTAGACAAAGCTCAACTATACT
The DNA here is from genome assembly GCA_026074375.1 of Tanacetum coccineum. Taxonomy (NCBI): domain Eukaryota; kingdom Viridiplantae; phylum Streptophyta; class Magnoliopsida; order Asterales; family Asteraceae; genus Tanacetum; species Tanacetum coccineum. Next base: position 50,457 of record BQNB010001120.1, read on the forward strand.
TGAGGGAATTGTATGATGCATATAAAGTTCAGGGAATGATAAGATTCTGGAGAAGGGAAATAACAAGAATAGTTTTGTAGGGGTGCAAATAAAAAAAACACCAACATCTCTTAAGCTTCTGAACGCAGCTGAAGGCATGTGAAAGGTCTTGAAACACGCTTAACAATCGTCGTGCAACATCTATTTGATCAATAGTGGGGATAACTAACGATGACCACTGAGGTTTTACCCTAACTATATGTAATCCTAAAGTGAACAATAAATATAAAGATAGATGCAAACGTTTAAATAATTATCAGCCTATCCAATAATCTCACATAATTTTCAAAATAACCGCGATAGATGAAAAAAGCATTGTAAAACAAAACAGCACAAAGCATGACGCTGGCCCAGGAGTCATCGGTTTAACTTGAACAGCGCTCAGTTCATAAAATGCAAAGAGGATATTTCTGTAAGTTTAACTGGTAAAGTTCCAGTCACAAAGCAGTATAATTGCACATTTGCACAACATGTTAACATTACCATAGATGCAGCTATTCACCCAATAGACAAGAGATGAGAGTTAATTGATAATATTTCAATTGTTTAGAAATAAACATGGATCAAACGCCTACCAGCATTCCAATCTAATACCATCAGACATGAGTACATGACCAATAATTGCACAAATTTTGTCCCACCCCCTATTATTACCACAGTAAACAAACAGTGTTCCAAAATTCTACACTCTGTTGAGATACTTCAATTAGCAACTCCATGTTGAAGCAGTCTTTCAAAAAAGATATAAAAGGAATAAGCAGAGGGATAGGTGGCAATTAACTGAGATTGACCTAATTATCAGATTAATAAAGAAAGGCCTGATTCCCTAATTCACAGCATCTATTGAACCGGCTTCAATAACTACTTCGGCCCAAACTGAGCCAACCAGTATTATTTGTTCTCCAGAACTCGGTATCCTAAAAAAACAGTATCATATGTGGCCTAATCACTATGAATCCATCCTTGTTCCTTAAGCAATCATACATAGTTTACTATCGACACAAATCCAGTGACCTTGCGATTATACTCTTAATTAAACACGAATAACATTAGTGAGGTTTAAGGCACTTAAACTTCTGGTTTTATTCTTAAATCTAGAGCAACTGATATGTGAAACGCAGGGAAAACTTGTCTTACACCTGTAAACTTATGACAGAAACCATCAATTACGTGTCATTCAGACTTGGTAAAAAGAAACTATACCAAAATTCAAAACAAACTGCGTAATTCTCCTGCTTAATCCATATCTAGGCGATTAAGCACCAAACTGCAACTACAGTACAAAAACTCCCCCCTTACTCTTCTCAGATCTAAGATAGTATGATTCACCTAAGCTCTCTATGTTCAAGTAAGTTCTGCACATTGCTTGATTAACATATGAGTAGCACTCTCATTTACTCCTAGTGAACTAATTTAAATCAAAACCAGTTAACTCCCTTTTACTGTCAATCAATTCTAAAACTGGGTTTTACACCTTTCAAAGTCTATCAAAAACACAATGTAAGAAATCATCTAAAACAATCCACTCTATATACATATCTATAAATGCACGCCGACTAACAGGATTAAACTAATTTAAACCATCACATTCACATCACACACGTTTCATCAGTTAGATCAATCAGATCAAACTTTCGCCTAATCAATTAGATTATTACAACACATTTTAATTAAACAAAACCTAAAAAGATCCGAATAACACGACAAATCCATTACATGCCTCAAATTCAAATACTTAACATTTCACAATAGCTATAACATAAAAGCAAAACAAGTGACATTAACAAAAGCTAATCAGATCCAGATAAAACACGAATAAAACCGCACCGATCCATGAAAATCACAATCATTCCTTGTTCTTCAACTTCTCAATCCTGGCATTCAACATATCCACCTTGACCACCAGCTTGGTAACAGAATACAAAATCCAATAAAAAACAAGGGCGGTGGCAATCAAAAGCGCATTCCTCTGGCTCTTCATAATACTTTTCTGATGCCTTAAAAATTCACTAGGAGAACAGTTATCAGAGTCGTTACAGCTAGGCCTAGTTTCGTATTTCCAGTAGATATCAGCAAGTAAAAACATACAAAAGGGAACGATCGAAAGGAATGGTTTTAAAAGAGAGGTTGTTACGGAGATGAGGCCTTTTCGGAGAGCGGATAGGCCTGGGAGGGTTAAGAGGAGGATCATTACGGCTTCTGCTGCTGCTGCGTACCCTAGGACTACCCATTCTAGTGCCATTTTTTTGAGATTGGATGGGAGATTAGGGGGTTTTGATATTGGTTGTTGTTTGGTGGATTTGTTTACAAGAAAAGATGGGAAAGGTATTTGTGATGTGCGTCCCTCGTGGTCAAAGAATCCACGCGTTTTCTTCTTTTGCTTTAATTATCGTACTAGTAAATTACAGTGTTGGTCCTTAAATTATGTCAACATTTTGGGTTCAGTTTCAAAATGGACGAAATTGCACAGATAGTTCCTAATATTCTGATTTTGCTTCCTTGAGGTCTAAAAAATTAACAATTGTTAAAAATCTCGTTAGCTGTAAAAACTTTTTCTTGTTTTTGGCATTTTTTGTCCAAATACCCTGTAACCCACACACCCACTTTTAAGGCTGAGCATAACGGACCACGGACCGGACCGAACCGACAAACCGGCCCGAACCGAACTAAACTTATTTCGGTCCGGTTCTCGGTCCACACTTTACCTTATATTCGGTCCTCGGTCTAGTTCGGTCCAGTCCGGTCTTAGGTACAACTGACCATTATACCTTCTTGGACCGGATCGACCGAAGAGCCAGATCGAACACATCCAGTCCGGTTTTTTCGGTCCGGTCCAGTTTTTAAACCGTGATCAGCCCTAACTACTTTCAACAGTTAACCAACAAGACAACCCATCAAGCGTAACACACACACTTGCGGCAAGTTACTTGCCCACTACAATCTAACTCTTATCAGAGCTTGTAATCTAACAAATCTGCACCACCACCAACACCAACGACCTACCTGGAATCACTACCACTGATGGTAGGTTTTGGTTATGGTGTTTGATTTACTGGTCGCCGGATCATATGAAGGACCCGATCGTCGCCACTGAAATTTCCTAATTCAAGTGCCTACAAATCTAACACATAAACAAGATATGTAGTGCATGTCGATGGTAGAATAAAAAATAGAGAAAATATAACTCGCTTGTGTTTTATTTTATGACGATTTAACAAATGATGAGCAAAAACATGTATGGTAATGGTTGTTATGGTGGGATTTGTATGATGTATAATAGACATTTATGATTTTCTTTTGTTGGAATTTTAGTGTTTATTTGGGTTTTTGGTTTAATGTTTTAATAATATTACGTTGTAGCGTAAGATTTTGATTGGCAAAAAAGCATCATCACACTTTTTACTAAAGACGATGGTAGTGGTACAGTGGAGATGATGGTAATGACATGGGTGCGGTGAAAAAGGTGGTGGTACAATGGAGTGAAAATGGTGGTGGTGCAGTGGAAATGATGGTAGGGATTGTAAAAAATGAAGAAAATTGGTGTTTGGAATTGTGTTTAAGTTGATGACAAAATAATATATGAAACAATCAAACACTAAACATTATAGAAAAAAAACATAAACACACATTGTTTATGTATGGTATGTAAAATGTTTTTAAGGAAGGATTTAGGATGGTTGTGATGTTTGGTTTCCCGTGTTAAATGGTAAAGACCCGATGGTATGATTGAGATCATGAAGCTCGCGTAACACTTAAACAAACCATCTTGGTAGTATGTGAGAGTTATTGTGTGTGACGGTTGTGCCAAGTGTATGAACTTACTTGAATTTGTGGAATGCCTTCTATTTATAGTGAGACATTAGGGTTTAGAGGTAAACCCTTTGAAGGATGATCAACGACTATGGGGAGGCCACGCGTTGATCATCTAGCGAGCAAACAAGGAGGACATGTATGATTGTAATCTTGGCTCGTACAGGATTGTAGTTGTGTGCCCCACTGTCAGGTGTTGGATGATACATCCTTAACCATTAGTGACATTTTGGAGATAATGGTCCCCTACATGAGTACTCATGCATAGGAGAGAAGTTATCAGGCTACGTGTGGCATGGGTTTGTGAATGTGCTTTCATCAGCCGGGTGCTAATATGCCTTTATATTATGCTTGATTCGAGCGTGTAATTAATGGGCTTGGGCCATTAAAATTGATACGCTATCAAGTCCCCCGATCTAGTATTAGATCATGTACAAGTGATATGATGTTGGACTATGTAACTAAGTCCCCCTAGGATGTGCCTAGAAACCAGGGTTCTCTCTCATGCTTATCCTTCCTGTCTTACGTCATACTTATTCGTCATGATGACTAGTGAATGTTGAATCTCTTGGTTAGAGTGTTTGACATTAATGGAGAAAATGTGGAAGTTAATGTTTTGCATGGGAAAGACTCAAAAACACCCTATATGAAATGATTACATATCATTGGGATTTGATGTTTTATTGTTGCCTTTATGTAGGCGGCGTCATCGTGAAATTTATTGGACAGTGTGATTTGTCTCGTCCCTTTGACTTTGCCTAATGTATGTGCTGACGTCAGCCGCACTCGTGCCTTTCTAAGGTGATGTACATACGTCTTAAATAAATATATTGGATCCAATGGGCCCTAGCCAAGTGTAGCCCATTGACTTGTTCTCTTTGCCAATAAATAAGGCTTGAAAGGATGGCAGTTGCATGCTAAGTCTTTCAGTTTCCCTAAAGACTTAAATATTGTCCACTTCCTTTTCCCTTTTCCGATCTCCTTCAAACCCTAAAAAATCTTATTGTTAAAGATTGAGAAAATACTTGCTCACTTTCAAAATTATAATTCATAGCTCGTAGTTAATCATTGTGTAAAAGTAAGCTAACCGGGCCAAGTCATGGATTACCCATGGCAAGGCCGGCCCTTGTATGAAGTATAAATACCATCTCCATGCCTTGGAGAGGGTGTTGGTTCATTTGGATATCTTCATAATACATATTTCTTTCTCTTTCTAAGTGTTCCAACAACTCTCTTTCTTTCTCTAGATTTCTTTCATTTACTAGTGTGTGTGATTAGATAATATATATATCCTACAATTGGTATCAGTCGCCATGGGGTGATTACGTGGTTTTTGTGTGCGTTTTTTCTTGTTAAACTTGAAGATTTTTTGGGTTTTGGTTTGCTTGTACTCGAACACATCCAAACACATATTTTTTGAAGTTAAAAACATTAAAGCTTATGTTTTTATGTTAGTACTAGATTCGTGATAATAAGTTTTGCAAAAGAAATCAAGAAAAAATCGTCAAAAAGTGTGTTTTTAGTGATTTAAAAAGTTGGTTTTCGTACTTGTTTGGATACCGCGGTTTATGCACTTTGAATACCGCGGTTTATGCACAGGGGTTTATATAGGCGGTTTATACAAGATTACACTAAGCGGTTTATGCAAATTTTTGTGTAGGCGGTTTATACAGATGGTTTTTGCAGGTTTTACAATACGCGGTTTATGCAATTTATGTGTAGGCGGTTTATGTAGTTTGTACTTTAGGCGGTTTATGCAAATTTCAATCGGCGATTTATACAGGGTTTTATTCCAACGATTTATACCTTGTCATAAAATCAGGTGATTTATACATTTGTCATAAACTCAGGCGATTTATACATAAACATTAATTCATGCGATTTATACACCTGTTTTCGTCAAGGATTCTTATTTTGGGTTCAGTCTTAAGATGGACGAAATTTCACAGATAGTTTCTAATAGTCTGATTTTTCTTCCAATTAACAATTGTTAAAAATCTCGTTAGCTGCAAGAACTTTTTCATGTTTTTGGCATTTTGTGTCCAAATACCCTATAACACGCACACCCACTTTTAAGGTTGGGCATAACGGACCGGACCGGACCGAACCGACAAACCGGCCTTAACCGGACTAAACTTATTTCGGTCCGTTCTCGGTCCACACTTTACCTCATATTCGGTCCTCGGTCTAGTCCGGTCTTACGTACAACCGACCATTATACCTTCTTGGACCGGACCGACCGAAGAGCCAGATCGAACACATCCAGTTTGGTTTTTTCAGTCCGATCTAATTTTTAAACCGTGTTCAGCCCTAACTACTTTCAACAGTTAACCAACAAGACAAACCCATCAAGCTTAACACAAACACTTGAGGCAAGTGACTTGTCCACTACAATATAACTCTCGTCGAAGCTTGTAATCTAACAAATCTGCACCACCACTAACACCAACGACCTACCTAGAATCACTACCACTTATGGTAGATTTTTGGTTATGGTGTTTGATTTGCTGGTAGCCGGATCATATAAAGGACCCGGACGTCGCCACTGAAATCTCCTAATTCAAGTGCCTACAAATCCAATACATAAACAAGATATTTAGTGCATGTTAATGGTAGAGTAAATAAATAGAGAAAATATAACTCGCTTGTATTTTATTTTATGACGATTCAACAAATGGTGAGCAAAAACATGTATGGTGATGGTTGTTATGGTGGGATTTGTATGATGTATAATACACATTTATGATTTGTTTCTTTGGTTGAAATTTTAGTGTTTATTTGGTTTCTTGGTTTAATGTTTTAATAATATTACATTGTAGCGTAAGATTTTGATTGGCAAAAAAGGATCATCACACTTTTTACTAAAGAAGATGGTAGTGGTACAGTGGAGATGATGGTAGTGACATTGGTGCGGTGAAAATGGTGGTGGTACAATGGAGTGAAAATTATGGTGGTGCAGTGTAGATGTTGGTAGGGATTGTAAAAAATGAAGAGAATGGGTATTTGAAATTGTATTTATGTTGTTGACAAAATAATAAACGAAACAATCAAACACTATACATTATAGAAAAAAAGACATAAACACGCATTGTTTACGCATGGTATGTAAAACGTGTTTAAGGAAAGATTTGAGATGGTTGTGATGTTTGGTTTCCCATGTTGAACGGTAAGGACCCGATGGTATGATTGAGATCATAAAGTTCGTGTATCACTTACACAAACCATCATTGTAGTGTGTGGGAGTTACTGTGTGTAACTGTTGTGCCAAGTGTATGAACTTACTTGGTGAAGTTGTGGGACACCTTCTATTTATAGTGAGACATTAGGGTTTATAAGTAAACCCTTTGAAGGATGATCAACGGCTGTAGGGAGGTTACATGTTGATCATTCAGCGAGCAGACAAGGAGGACATGTGTAACTGTCTCATTGGCTCGTACAAGATCGTGCTAGCTGTGCACCCCCATTATTAGATGTTGGATGGTACATCCTTAACCGTTAGTGACAGTTGAGAGACAACGGTCCCCTACATAAGTACTCATGCATAAGAGAGAAGTTACCAGGCCAAGTGTATGGGCTTCCATCAGCTAAGTGCTGATAGGCCTTTGTATTGGGCTTTATCCGATCTGTAATTAATGAGCTTGGGCCATTAATATTGATACACTATCAAGTTCCGCCAGTCTAGTAGTAGATCATGTACAAGTGTTATGATGCAGGACTATGTAACTGAGTCCCCTAATTTGTGCATGGTAGCCAAGGTTCATCCTCTCAGGCTTATCCTTTCGAGCTTACGTCATACTTATTCACCATGATGACTAGTAGATGTTGAATCTCTTGGTTAGAGTGTTTGACATGTATTGAGAAAAGGTAGAAGTTAATGCTTTACGTGAGAAAGACTAAAAAATTCCTTATATCGATTGATTCCACATCCTTGGGATTTGATGTTTTACTGCTGCCTTTACGCTATCGTGACATTTTTTGGGTGGTGTGTTTTAACTTGTCCCTTTGACTGTGCCTGATGTATGTGTTGATGTCATCCACACTCGTGCCTTTCCAGGGTGAGGTACATGCGTCTTAAATAAATATGTTGGATCCAATGGGCCCTTGCAAAGTGTAGCTCATTGACTTGTTCTCCTTGCCTATAAATAGGGCTTGAAAGAAGGGCCGTTACATGCTAAGTGTTGACAAAATATAATGCCTAAAAAGATTATTAATATTTTTCACATCTTTACATTTTGATAATTACAAAATATAAAAACGTTCAATGTAAAATTAAACGTAAACAAGTAATTAGTAGTAAATTTTCATTTCGATAATTATATCACTTAAAGGTATGAATAAATAAATGCTTAATGCATTTTATGATCAAAGGAAATTCTTATTCAACCTCAAACTTTTATAAAATGTTGTAAACATTTTTATAAAAATTTCTACAATTAAAAGAAATATTTTATTCAAAATAAATATTTTGAAATTCAAAATTTCGGACCTAAAACGGCTAGAAAAATTTCAGAAAATCCCCCCTACACAAAAGACAAACTGGGGAGTCCCTAGCCTAGGGCGGCCCCCTTAAATACACGGGCGGCCCCCTTAATTTTAAGGGGACCGCCCACCTATTTAAGGAGACCGCCCCTAGGTAGACGCTCCCCCAGTCTGTCCTATAAATACTGGACTTTTTCCTACTATTTTCTCACCTTTTGCACTCATTTTTTCTGCCCAAAACAGCCCACATATCCTCTCTAAAATCCTTTGATAATTTAATCATAAAGCTTAGTTTCCAAGTGATCCAAGCTCAATTCCTCAAGTGCAAGAGAAGAATATTTCTATCATCAAGTAAAGAAGTATTACACCTTTCTGTGTTGTTGCAATCTTATTGCATTCATATCATAACTTGTAAATCTTTTATAAATTTTGTAAAGTTGTGTAGTTGCTAGATCTTGGAGATCTTTGTAAGTATAGTTAGATCATGGTGATCTTACCGAGTAGTGCTGGGTAGTTGTGATATAATTAGTGTTGTGAAAAAGTCTTGAAGTTGTGAAGAAGCCGTGAAGTTGTGAAGTCGTGAACAAGTCGTGAAGTTCTGTTGTGATAGATTGGTTCTAGCTAAGATTAGAACTCGACATTTAGCTTTGTGTCGTAAATCGATGTAAGCAACGTTGTGTACGGTTTTCTCCGCCATAAGGGAGCTTGTTGACATAGTGAAGAAAACTCTCGAGTTAGGTGCTCGGGGAGTGGAGTAGGGCGAAGAGGTGCTTCGTTGCCGAACCACTATAAATCATCGCGTTGTGGTTTGATTGTTCTTACTCCTATCTCTTGACTTACATTACTTTCTCATAACTATCTTATTAATTGTTTAGATAGGTATAGTGTTTATATTGTGCAAGTATTGAATTCACATAAAGTCGAATCTAGAATTTTTACGAATACTTTAAAACCTTAAATTAAAAAGCCGTAAACTATTCAACCCCCCCTTCTAGTTTTCCACAATTGGTATCAGAGGCACGCTAAACAAGATTTTTAAAATAAATTGTATTTTAAAACTTGAATCAATTTATGGAATCAGAAAAATATTTAGAAGGGCAATCTATGCAAAGACCACCACTATTTGAAAGTGATGGATTTATTTATTGGAAAAATAGATTTGAAACTTATGTGAAATCAAAAGATCTCTTTGGCATGTTATTACCGATGGTGATTTTCCTCTTATTCAAAATAATCCCGAAACTAAAAAGGATGAAGTTGTACCGTTTCATAAACAAAACAATGATCTTAAAAAGAAACTTGCTAAAAATAATAAAGCTAAAGTGGTAATTTATAATGCTTTGCCACGAAAAGAATACGAAAGAATTTTTATGTGTCAAACCGCAAAAGAAATTTGGGATACTTTGTTAATCACTCATCAAGGTAATAATAAAGTCAAAGCTAACAAAATAGATCTTCTTGTTCAAAAATATGAACAATTTACGATTCCGGAAGAGGAATCAATAGATAATGCCTTTGAAAAATTTAACACTATTATAACTAGTCTAAAAGTACTTGATGAAGGTTTTTCTAGCAAGAATTGTGTTATGAAGTTTCTTAGGGCATTACATCCAAAATGGCGTGCAAAAGTCACGGCGATTAAAGAATCAAAGAATCTAACAACCTTACCTCTTGACGAACTTATTGGAAACTTGAAAGTTTATGAAGAGGTAATAAAGAAAGATTTCAAAACGGTCAAAGGCAAGAAAGAACAAAGTAGATCTCTTGCATTAAAGGTGAAAAAGGAAGTAAGTGATGAAGATAGCTCAAGCTCCGATAGTGAAGACGAAGAGTATGCTATGGCCGTAAAAGAATTCAAGAAATTTTTCAAGAGATAAGGAAGAGTTGTAAGACGACCACGAGGCGATAGAAAAATATTCCAAAGAAGTAGAAATGATGGTTATGGTAAAAGTGAAAGAAAATGTTTTAGATGTGGTGATCCAAATCACCTCATTGGTAAATGTTCAAAGCCGCTAAAGAACAACGATCAAAGAGCATTTATTGTAGGAGTATGGAGCGATAATGGAGAAGATGAAATGGAAAAGCCTAAAGATGAAACTTATCTTGTAGCTCAAGCGCCCGATGAAATATGCTTAGGAATAAACTTGGAACCCGATGAGTGGATTAAAGATAGTGGATGCTCAAAACACATGACCGGTAATCGAAAGTTGTTTTCTTCATACAAAGCATACAACGGGGGAAACGTAATCTTTGAAAGCAACTTGCGCGGTAAAATCATAGGCAAAGGTACGATTTCTCAAGACTCCCTAATAATTGAAAATGTTGAGCACGTAGATAACTTAACATATAACTTGCTTAGTGTAGGACAAATATGTGATAACAAATGCAAAGTAATATTTACCGAACACGATAGCGAAATAATCAAAGACGAAAAGGTTATAGGTAAAGGAATTAGGAAAGGAGGAATATATGTAATGAAACTAGGAAATAAACCGGAAGACAAAATATGCCTTGCAACATTGGACGAAAACTCCACACTATGGCATAGGAGATTAGGTCACGCTAATATGCAATTAATTCAATCATTAGCATCTAAAGAATTAGTTAGAAACCTACCCAAACTAAAATACGACCGACATTTTTGTGATGCTTGCAAAATTGGAAAACAAGCTCATGCAAGTCACAAGGCTAAAAATATAGTTTCAACAACTAGATGCTTAGAACTACTTCACATGGATTTGTTTGGCCCCTCCGCCATACGAAGTTATGGAGGGAATCGTTATACCTTAGTAATCGTAGATGACTATTCTCGATTCACATGGACTAGATTTTTAGCAAATAAAACCGAAGCCTTCGAAAAATTCGAAATATTTAGCAAAATGATCCAAAACAAATTAGGATGTTCCATTGTATCAATTAGAACGGATCATGGTCGGGAATTTGATAATGAAGTACAATTCGGAAACTATTGTGATTTAAATGGGATATCTCACAATTTTTCCGCTCCTCGTACTCCACAATCAAATGGGGTAGTAGAAAGAAAAAATCGCACTCTACAAGAAATGAGTAGAACCATGTTAAACGAACAATCCATTCCTCAAAAATTTTGGTGTAATGCGGTCGATACGTCAACCTATATAATTAATAGAGTTTCCATTAGACGTATTTTAGGAAAAACTCCATACGAGTTGTTAAGAGGTAGGAAACCAAACCTTAACTATTTTAGAGTATTCAGAAGTAAATGCTTTATTCTTAATACAAAAGATTACCTCACCAAGTTTGACCCCCTAAAGGTCATCAAAGGTGGTTGATTCCTAGGATATTCGCAAATAGGTAAAGCTTCATAAATATTAACAAAACAAACAATGAAAGTTAAAGAGTCATTGAATGTAACTTTCGATGAAACTCCTCCCCCGCCTAAAACATCACCATTGGAAGATGATGAGTTAGTCGAAGAAGAAGCTATTGAGGTTAGTAAAACAAAAACCATAGGCAATGATCTTGAAGACATCTCATTAGAAAATAATCAAATTATAAATATTAAATAATTTAAAACTCATCCCCTAGAAAACGTTATTGGTAATCTAAATCAAAGAACTCTTAGGTCGCAAGTTTAAGACAAAAGCAATTTCTTTTGCTTTATTTCCACATTAGAACCTAAAAATATAAATGAGGCATTAAAAGATAAAAATTGGGTAATGGCCATGCAAGAGGAACTAAACCAATTCAAAACAAATGAGGTTTGGGAACTAGTCCCAAATCCCATGGATATGACCATGGTATGCGTTTAATTACACATACCTTTGACCACTAAAATCGAACTTAAATGACTAAAAACGTATCAAAAATACATTGTATTTGTATGTTTTACATTTGTATTATGCAGGAAATGGATATCTAAGAAAAGGACAAAAATCGAAGCCAAAACAATAAAACTGAGCACGAGAACGGAAAGACCGTGAGAAGTCAAAAAGACCAAGTCAAAGTCAACAAAAGTCAAAAAGTCAAAGTCAACCCCGGGATGAGGCATTAGAAAGAGCATCGAAAACCGAACCTGAAAACCTAAATTGCCAAAAGTGGGTCCACCCGTACCCATCTAGTGGGCCCAGGAAAGCCTACTTATATCTTTATATGCCTTACACCTCCAAAAAGCCCAACACCCTTTATTTTTATAACCGGCCCAACACAAGCCTAATCTTATACCCCTGTTAACACCCCCGTTTTCCCCAACCCTTATAACCTTACCCCGTTAGTACTTTAAGGACTAACGGTGCAATCCATCAACAAACTTCAAGGGCCCAAATTGCAAAACTTAAGGACTATCCCTGCAATACATCTATGTATCCTCAGGGGCCAAACTTGACATTCCCTAAATTTTTAAAAACAGCGCGAAGCACTGTTTATCTTCCACACACAAAGTGTGTGTGTCCTGTCCCCACTACCAGCCAAAACCCCAACACTGTTCCCCTTTCTTCTCTACTTTGTCTACACACCCCACACCTTATCCCACCAATTGCCACCTTGGCAATCCCTTGCATTTCTATTCGTCAAGGAAAGAAGACAAAGAATGGATGGACAAGATCAATTGGCTTGGACAACACTCAAATTTGGATGGCTAAGATGATATTTGTGACCTCTCTCACACAAGAAACACAGGCTTGAGCCCTCTTAGGAAAGAAGCACACCTCTTAAAATCTTCCTTTGCTTAGTATAAATAGGTCCTTTGTAAGCCATTGTTGGCACCAAGTTTTTTAGTAGTTTTCAGCTTATATTTTAATATTTTCTAGTTTATTGTAATTTTTTAAGCCTTGTACTGATTTATAAAGTTTAATGAAAAATTGAGTTTTTATGTTTTACCCCATTTTTAAGTTAAAGTGTTTGATTGTTTAAAACTGTTTTATAAGCTCTCAAAAGCTTTTTTTTATAACCTTCTCAAGCTGTTACTTAAGTCTTACAAAACGTTTTCATAGTTTGTAAGGTTTAAGTTTATTTTACCAAAAATCACTAAAAAAAAGATTTTTGGATGATAAGCCGGATTTGGATGGGCTTACGGACACTACTAGCTTATCTTTGATAAGCTAGAGCTAGTAGATAAGCTCTTTTGAGCTCATTTGCCCTGTTTTGAGCAAGGGCCTTTGTAAGTTTTATTTTTTCATTTATAGCTTATTTACTATTCAACTGTTTATTTGTACTTATTTGTGTTTGCTTATGATGTTTAATGTTAATTATGCTTGTTTGATAGTTTAGAAATTATTTGTTTAAGTTTTCTTATAAACTGTCTTAAAATAGCTTAAAAACTTGCATAATATGTTTTAGCTTAATTAAGTGCTTATTTGTTATTGAAATATGCTTAATAATGTTTATTATGCTTGTTAGATATCTGGTCTAATAGGTTTGTTCATAAAAATTTTAAGTTTTCAAGTTTAAAAAGCATTTTAAGTTTTTAAAAGGGTGTTTGGTTTAACTAATTTCATGGGTTAAAATGGGTCAAAATAGCATTTTGACACTTGAGTCAGTTTAGTTTAGCTATAATTAGTCCTAAAAATCAGTTTGTTTAGGTTTTTAAGTGTTAAATCTCATTTTCAAGATTTTAAGAGTTTGATGTTTGAAACTGTTGGTTTAAGCTTATCTCATTTGCTTTTTTGATTGAGCTCTTGCTTATTATTGATTTGTGATGTTTTTTGAGTTTGTCTAAGTGCTAAAACAGGTTAGGAACAAAGGTCAAAGGCCGGCATTGTTGTTTTGTGTTTTGCCAAAAACTGTCAAAAAATTGCTAAGTATTGAAAAATTAGAGAAGTTGCTTTTTTTAATTGCTTATTGAGGCTTATCCGGAATTTCAAAATGCTTTTTGATTGTTGATTCTTGTTCTTTGAGGTCTAAATTTAATCTGGTTTTAGGTTATATAGTCATAAGGATCTATTTAGGTGCTTATTTTTAAGCTTAAAATTGGTGTTTTGTTAAGATTACAAAAGTTGCAAAAATTTGTCTAAGTGTTGAATCTGTATTAGATGCCCTTTTCATGAAGCTTTTTAATTGCTTATCTGAATTTGAAACTGCTTTTTCTTTGTTGCTTATTGTAGCTTTTTGGCCATTCTTCTTAGTGGTATAAGCCACTAAGCCATAAGGATCCTTTTGCTAGCTTATTTTTAAGCTAGAAAAGTCCCTCTTTTCCTTTTGGATTAACAGTTTTGGCCAAAAAGCTATTTACTTATTTAGGCTTATTAGCTTATTGCTTTTGCTTATTCTAGGTTTAGTTTAGCTTATTATGTTAGATTAAGCCCATTTTAGCTTATTTTCTTTAGTTTAGAGCTTATTTGAGCTTATTTGCTTATTAGCTTAAAATTTCTAAGTTTTATAGTTTTTTGATTAAAATGCCATTCTAGCTTATTGTAGTTGCTTATTTTTGTTCCTAATTGCTTTTTAGATATAGCTTATCATCTGTTTTAGCTTAATTCTCTTTTTGGTTTGCTTATTAGTGCTTAAATTTGCTAAACAGTTAGCATTTCTTATAGTTTAGTATAGTTTAGCTTATCCTGCCCTTTTTAGCTTATTTCGTGCTTATTTTTGATTTTAAAAAAAAATGCTTTTATAAAAAGTGCTTATTTTTTAGTCTTTTAAAAGTTATAAAAAATGGGCAAAAAACAAAAATATTTGGGATTAGGGGAAGTCCCAGGTGAGCAAGGCTCGAACCCGGGACCTCACCCTTATCACCAAACGTTTTTGCAACACACACTCCCTCTACCACTAGCGCCCTTGGGTCTTTTCCGTTTATCTTTGCACTATCTATTTACTTATACACGTTTTACCCTTTTTTTTATAAGCCACTTCGCAGCTTATTTTGGGCTTTTTAGAGCTTATTAGATAAGCTGGCTTAACCAGCTTATTTTTCCTGCATCCCTTACAACATTTAGAATTTTCCTGCATTTTTTTAGATTTTTCCTCCTTTATTTGTTATTTTTCTTTATTTTTCAAAGTTTAGAATTTCAGAAAATCATTTAAAAATAGTAAATTAATTTAGAAAATTACAAAAAAATAGTTTTTAGATTTAGAATAAATCGTTTTAGGTTTACAAAGTTTAAAATCTTTTTCATCATTTTTAGATTTTAAATTTCATTTTTAGCCTTTTAAATTAATTTTAAGAAATAGTTTTTAATTATAAAAAGTAGTGAAAAATGTTTTTCTGAGTTTTTATGATATTTTAGACTTTTCTAAAGTAAAAAAAATCACTTTTTGGAATTTTTATGAGTTAATTTGTTATTTTCTAAAAATTTAAATAGATTAAATAGGTTTTAATTCATAAAAAATTATAAAAAAGTAAAAAAATATAAATCTTTTTTAGAAAATTTTCTTTTGTCATTTTAGAGGGTTAGAAACCAAATTTGCATTTTTAGGGTTATAATTTGCCTTAACTAGTTTTTAGATCCCGTTTAAGATTCCCGTTTTGCGTTTTTAGTTTATATTTGTTTTGCCTTATTTGTTCTTAGTTTAAATTGCCTCAATTTTCCCGTAGTTTTAGATAACCAATCATAATCTTGTTCCATTCAAGCATCGATTCTCAAAACGCCTCTCGACTTTCAATTGCATTCCTCGTTGGGGATAACGACCCGGGAATCATACTCCCGGTTTACTACATTGAGAGATTTTTGATTCTTATCCTTGTTATATATTTATATATTTACTTATATTTATATATAGTAAAGGGCTTTCAATCAATTTTTGGCGCCGCTGCCGGGGAGGATTGTATACGATTGTTGAGCCGTTTGACAATTTGTGTTTGAAGATCCTTCCGTGTGAAGTTATTTTGCTTATTTTCTTATAAAAAATACAAAAAGATTTTTCTTTTATTAGTATATATATAATATAAAAAAAACCAAAAAAAATAATAAAAAAATAAAATAAAAATAAAAACATTGTCCATAAAAAGAAATAAAAATCACAAGTTGGTAAAAGAACACCATCAAAATAATACTTTCAACTGAAGTATTATTCATTAATAAGTTCCCGAACCAAAGATCAAAAACTTACCTTTTGTGTCTCTCGCGAGGTACGGTTCACCTTTGAAAGTTAAACAAACTATAAGAGGGGTATAAGGCGGGTTGTTCCTAGGAACTACGACCCTAAAGGAGAAAGGTTTTTAATAGCTTCGCGCTTTCCTACTCCTCCGCTCCTTTGTGCGTTTTTCTCTTTGAAGAGTTACCGAGAAGCGAGTTGATTATTAGGTTTAAGTGTCTTATCTCATTGTCCGTTATTAAAATATATTGTGAATACATTGTTGAAAAACCAAAAAAAAAATTAGTATAAATTTTCTTTTTACATTTTAGTGCATGCGCACTCGTTCTCAATCTCGTAATTCTAACCGTCAACAACAACAAGTCCCACCGACTTTTGTTGAACCATTCAATCTTGTGGAACCTATTGAAAATCAAGCTCCTCCCGTAGTTACGATGGACGATAATCGTACTATGGCTCAATTGCTCGAAGCACCCACCGAGGGTTACGAGGATGCCATCGTTGTTCCCGAGATCACCGCGGACAACTTTGAGCTTAAGCACGGTTTGCTTACCCTCGTTCAAAACAAACAAATTTTTTCGGACATGACAAAGAAGACTCATGCTCACATCCGTTATTTCAACAAGATCACTTCTACGATGAAGTTCCGAACGTCCCGAGTACGTCGGTAAAGCATATGCTTTTCCTATTTTCCTCGAGTGGTGGCCCGGATTTGGACTTGAAAAGATACCCTCGATCGATTCTCTACATTGGATGATCTTGTTTCGAATTTCTCAACAAATTTTTCCCTCCTTCCAAAAGCCAACAAATCTTCAGAATGAAATCACGAGATTAACAAAGATTTGATGAAACTTTTTTACGGGCATGGGCACCGATTATCGATTTTCTTCAGAGCATGCCCCAACATCTTGGAATTTCGAAGATTACATCAACTCGATTACTTTCTATATTCGCTCTTTGAAACTCTAAATGATTCAAGATTGTTGAATTCCGCGGATGCGGGTGGGAAATTTATGGATTACAATGCTCGGGATTCCTAAGATCATCGAGAGCAAATCCAAAGTTCGTAATTCACGTAACAAACCGGTTGTTGCCAAAGTAAGTTCGAGCTCTTCTACCCCTGGTATTTCTCCCGATGTTGCTGAACTTAAAGATATGGTGAAAACTTTACTTCTCGATTAGAAAAACCAAACCCAAGCTCCCGCTCCCGTAAAAAGCGGTCGTGTGGGGAAGTTGTTGTTACTTGCGGTGGAGCCTCATTCTTTACCGAAATTAGTCCGCACTGATGGCAAACATTTATAGTGACAATATTTCAAGAATTATGTTTCCCAACCTAAAAAAATTAGGGGACCCCGCGCGCTAATTTATCCAAGGATAATTCCGGTTAGGGCCCCGATTGCTGTTCAAAATTAGACCTCCCGGTTTTCCTCCCGTTCAACAAAACTAAAGAAATAACCAAAACCGTTACAAACAAAATCGGAGGAATGGTTACAACCAAAGCCAAATTTATCGACCCCCGATTAATCAACCCCCGGTTCACCAAGCTCCACCTTACCAAGCTCCGACTCCGCAAATACAAGGTGTGTCGAAGGATGATTTTCCAATATACATCAAGTAATAGTGCGTTATGAGAAAATATACAAAACAAACCCTAAAAAACATGCAAAATCAATGACAATTTACCTATTTGCTTACCAAGTTATGAATTCAATACCGCTTCTACTACAGGGTCAGGGGACACTCTAGTATTACCATTAATAACCGAAGGAAGATTTGAAGGGTATTACACCCGAAGCGGTGTTGCTTATCATGGAACCCTCGATTTACTACTACTACTTCTCCTCTAAAGTAGTGGAACGTGAAACGAGGTGCAAGGACACGATGCCTCTACTAATAACGGAAGTTACCTAAGAACGTCAACTCCGGTTGTCCAAGTCAACTCAAGTTACCAATTCTGGGGCTTCGTTGTTGCTCCGTTAGTGTTCCGAAAGCCTAACTCGAAACGGCAATTCCATATCCGTCTTGGACTTAATGACAATAGATCGCGAAAAGCTAACAATCAAATTGAGAAATTTTTACCAAATCTTTCAAGATTTGCATTTCGACATTAGCTTCGCGGATGCTTTAATTCTTATGGCCTAAATTGCTCTTCTACACTTATGAGTTGATTGGAACAAAGAAAATTAAGTTAAAATGGCTAGAAATCTTTAAGATGGAGCATCTGTTCGCGGTTCTCCTCAAAAAGTTACCCAAAAAACTTAGAGACCCCGGCAAATTTCTCATACCATGTGATTTTCCCGGAATGGATGAATGCTTAGCCTTGGCCGATCTTGGGCGCTTACGATAATCTCATGCCAATTATCATGTGGAATAAGCTTTCTCTTTCGGAGCCACTCCTGCTTGTATGACTCTTGAACTTGCGGACCGTTCGATTACCTAACCGATCGGTATCGCCGAAGATGTCGACGTAAAAGTAGGAAAGTTCTAATTCCCGGCCGACTTTGTAGTCGTAGACTTTGATGCCGATCCTGAGGCCCCTTAATTCTTAGGGAGATCCTTCTAAAAGGATTCCGGACGTGCTTTTGATTGATGTTTTTACGATGGAGAATTAATCTTCTAGTTGGAAAAGAAGTTAGCCGTAACATTCAATTATTGACCAAACTTCGAGATTACTCGCTAATTCACTGATGATATGACAGGCCAAAACCGATATCGACGTCATTGAAATGGCTTGTGAGGAGTATTCTCAAGAAATTCTCGGTTTTTCCAATGTGATCGCGAGTGGAAATCCCACTCTTTATTATGACCCGGTCGTTTCTACCTCTTCTCTGACTCTCACTCCCTTCGGGGATAGTGATTTTCTTCTTGAGGAAGTTGATGCTTTCCTCGCTAGCGTAGAGGATCAACTTCTACGGAAGTGGGTTGACTCTTATTATGACCCGGTGGGGACATTCTTCTTCTTGATTCTTTTTCTCAATGATGATCCATATTACCCCATCCTACTCAACGGAAATTTTTGCCCGTAATTCGAAAGGAAACTTAAAGATTTGTTGAGCTAAACGGATAAATTCTTTAATTGATGTACCTCCCGAAGTTGAACTCAAGGACTTACTCCTCATCTCGAATATGCAATTTTTGGAAGGTGACAACAAGTTGCCCGTCATAATTGCTAATACTTGAGTGTCGCGGAAAATGCGCTTAATAAAGGTTTATTGAAGTCACACCAAGGCGAGCTCCCACTTGGAAACTCTCTGCCTAAAGGGTTTTATAACACGGAGAATTTTGTACTCACAAGATTCTTATGGAAGAGGACTACAAACTGGCGGTTCAACACCAAAGACGAGTGAATCCTAAGATCCATGATGTCATCAAAAAGATGGTTGAAAAACTTCTAGACGCCAGATTAATTTACCCGATCTCGGATAGTCCTTGGGTAAGCCCCGTACATTGCGTACCAAAAAAAGGTGGTTTTACCGTTGTTGAAAATGATGAAAACGAGTTTATTCCGACTCGATTGATTACAGGATGGCGTGTATGCATTGACTACCGAAAGTTAAATGAAGCCACCCGTAAAGACCACTTTCCACTACCGTTTATGGATCAAATGCTTGAGAGATTAGCGGGAAAAGAGTACTATTGTTTTCTCGATGGTTTCTCGGGTTACTTTCAAATTCCTATCGACCCTCATGATCAAGAAAAGACAACATTTACGTGTCCTTATGAAACGTTCGCCTATCGTCGCATGCCTTTTGGCTTATACAATGCACCGGGCACGTTCTAAAGGTGTATGATGGCTATCTTTTATGATATGATCGAAAAAATGATGGAAGTCTTCATGGACGACTTTTCGGTATTTGGGAATTCATTCGGAAATTGCCTCTCTCGTGTAAACAAGATGCTTCAAAGGTGCGAAGATACTAATCTTTGTCTTAATTAGCAAAAGAGTCATTTTATGGTTAAGGAAGGCATTGTCCTTGGCCATAAGATTTCCAAAAATAGGATTGAGGTTGATAAAGCCAAAGTCGATGTGATTGCTAAGTTACCTCATCCCACCACCGTCAAGGGTGTTCGGAGTTTTCTCGGTCATGCCGGTTTCTACAGATGGTTCATTAAGGATTTTTCTAAAATTTCCCGACCGATGACTCATCTTCTTGAGAAAAATACTCTGTTCATCTTCTCTAATGAATGTATTCAAGCTTTTGAAACGTTAAAGAAAAAACTTACCGAAGCTCTAATCTTGATTGCCCCGGACTAGGACTTACCCTTTGAGCTTATGTGCCATAGGTGCAGTCTTGGGCCAACATCATGAAAAATACTTTAGGCCTATACACTATGCTAGTAAAACAATGAACGAGGCGGAATCGCATTACACCACAACGGAGAAAGAAATGTTAGCCGTGGTGTATGCCTTCGAAAAATTCTGGTCTTACCTCATCTTGAACAAAAGCATAGTGTATACGGATCACTCCGCCCTAAAATATCTCTTTGCTAAAAAAGATTCCAAGGCGAGATTGCTCCGGTGGGTTCACCTTCTTCAAGAGTTCACATTCAAAGTAATTGACACAAAAGGAGCCAAGAATCTCGCGGCCGATCATCTTTCCCGATTAGAAAATCCTTATGAAAATGTGCTCGACCCAAAAGAGGTAAATGAAACGTTTCCTCTCGAGACACTTAATATAGTGACTTTTCATGGTGACTCAAGTACCTCGTGGTTTGCCGATTTTGCAAATTACCACGCGGGGAATTTCATTGTTAAAGGGATATCGTCCCAAAAAAAGAACAAGTTTTTCAAAGATGTTAAACACTACTTTTGGGACGACCCTTATTTGTTTAAAATATGTGCGGATCAAATGATCCGGTGGTGTGTTGCGGGCCAAGAAGCTTTTGATATCCTCAAAGCTTGCCATAGTGGACCCACCTGGGGATATTACGGTGCTAACTACACCACAAAAAAAGTTTTTGACTCAGGATTTTATTGGCCCACAATTTATCGAGATGCCCATGACTTGGTCACCCGATGTGACACTTGTCAGCATCAAGGAAAAATTTCGCAACGTGATGAAATGCCTCAAAATTCCATCCAAGTTTGCAAAATCATTGACATGTGGGGCATCGATTTCATGGGGCCGTTCTCGTCTTCACGAGGGAACAAATACATACTCGTGGCTGTCGACTACTTGTCAAAATGGGTTGAAGTGAAAGCGCTCCCCACCAACGACGCCCGAGTTATTTGTAAATTTCTTAAATCTCTCTTCGCCCGATTCGGTGCCCCTCGTACTATCATAAGTGATCGCGGAACCCATTTTTGCAATGAACAGTTTGCAAAGGCCATGCTTAAATATGGAGTCACTCACCGTCTCTACACCGCGTATCACTGACAAATAAGTGGGCAAGTTGAGGTATCCAATCGTAGCTTGAAACGAATTCTTGAAAGGACCATGGGCGAGAACCGTGCCTCTTGGTCGGATAAATTAGATGATGCACTTTGGGCCTTCCGTACAGCTTACAAAACACCCATCGGCTGTACTCCATACAAGCTCATGTACGGAAAGGCATGTCATCTACCGATCGAGCTCGAGCACAAAGCCTACTAGGCCTTGAAGCATGCAAACTTTGACCTTGAGACCGCGGGCGAACACCATAAAGTTTAACTCAATGAACTTCGTGATCATGCCTATGAGAACTCTTTGATCTATAAAGAGAAAACAAAGAGGATCCACAACTCTAAGATTAAAAACCGCGTTTTCAACATCAGTGATCAAGTCCTCCTCTTTAACTCTCGATTGAAGATGTTCTCGGGCAAGTTAAAATCCTGTTGGTCTGGACCGTTCACCATAGCCCATGTCTTTCCATATGGCACCGTTGAGTTATCTCAAAACTTCGGTCCAAATTTCAAGGTGAACGGTCATAAAATTAAGCACTACTTTGGAGGGGACGTACCAAAATTGGTTGTCCCGGATCTCCAAACCTTCCCCAAGGACAAATGAATTCGGGGATTGGGTCAAGCTTAGTGACCCTAAACAAGCGCTTCGTGGGAGGCAACCCATGCTTATCCGTAGTTATATTATGTAGTAATGAATAAGTATTTTTTGTTGTGAGGAGGCTTGTCTCCTTCCTTTCTCGTTTGCTTGTGTTTTTGTGATTGTCCAGGATTGTCCCGGATTTTTAAAGCCTCTCGTGCTCGCGGTTTTGTCCTTCGATCACTCGAGCTTCAAATCCTCAGCTTCATTTGGGAAATCCAATATCCTAATCTAATCGACTAACGTTTATCTTTAAGCATACTTAATAAACGGCTTAGGATTTACGTAGAGACCCTTCTTAAAACATTGAGGACAATGTTTAATTCTAGTATGGGGGGATCTATCGATTTGATTGTGCCTGCAGTCATTGTTTTCACGTAATCCCGTTTTTACCACCAAAATTTCAAAAAAATGAAAAAATTAAAAAATTTCAAAAATAAAATAAGTGTTTTGTCACAATTTTGACTTTCCTGCTGGGTAGAATAAGAATAAATTTTGACCCGATCGAGCGTGTTGAGCTCTAGCTTGTTCTTTAACTTTTAGGCTAAGCGTTCGCGGAAATTCGCGAAGAACAAAAAATGATAGAGTTAAGTATGAGTTGGATGCTAAACAAGGATTATTTGGAAATCTTAAAGCTCATGATATGTAATTATGGTTTTTTCTCCCATAGATTCTAAACGGATTAACTAATAGTGCTATTTTGAGATTAAACTTAATTTCACAATTTTATAAATATTTAATAGCAAAATTTTTGTCTTAGTTCAATTTATACTTGAAATTTAATTTTCAAAACGAAGTTTAGTTCACAATTTTTATATTAGTTATATGTGTGGTGGTGTGTGCAGTGGGAACCGTTCTTTTTTGTGTGTGAAAAATGATGAAAAATGAAAAAAAAATATATAAACTGTGGGCTGATAAAAGTTTGCTGCATCTTGTCGGCTCACAACCGATGTTACAGCCTTCTAAAGAAAGCCCATAGTAAGAATAATAATCCGAGACTGATAAAAGTTTGTTGCATCTTACCGGCTCACAACCGATGTTGCAGCCTTCTAAAAGGTCGAGGGTTACAATTGCATCAATGTTATGTTTAATATTAAGTGTGAATTAATAAATAGATCTCTTTTTGTTAAATTTAAATATGTTTTTGAACTTTGACTATTCTATTTTAAGTTTTTAAATAAGCTATGTGTATACGGGAAACCTAAGAGTTCTTGAAACCTAAGGTCCGTGAGTCCCGATACTAGTCTCTGTGGGGTGTCAAAAGCCTGGTCTGTAACACCCCCAAAATGGGTCGCAGCGGAATAAGGATCCGGGGCGTGTTACTTCAAGATCAACAGCACAAGATATATATAAGAACAACACAAAAGTCGTTTAAATTGATACATTGGATTTAAATAAAAGACGTATTACAAAAGCTTATAGCTTTACTTGTTCTTTGTTTAATATTACAAAAGATAACATAGATTTCCCAAAACATGATGCACATAAATCTTTAACAGTGCAATCCAAAACATAATCCAATGCATCCTTGGCACCTCGGCTCTATTGACCTCCTGAAAAACATTGCTAATAATACGTC
Organism: Tanacetum coccineum; assembly: GCA_026074375.1. NCBI lineage: Eukaryota > Viridiplantae > Streptophyta > Magnoliopsida > Asterales > Asteraceae > Tanacetum > Tanacetum coccineum. The sequence continues at coordinate 74,394 of BQNB010001120.1, forward strand.
ACCAAAAATGTTGGTTGGTTTGTAGTCAAAATTTACTATACGTATAATATTAATACCGTAAGACTTCTTTCCAAAATACTCTCAAACAAGAGAAATATCAGGTAAAAAACCTACTACAAGATACACCCAATATCCGTATGTTTTTTTATCCTGGGAAGTACTGTTCCTGGGTCGTTTGTCCCAACGAAATCGTGAATGGGGAAAGAACTTTAGTAAATGATTCGGATTCGAGTTTTAGAATAGTAAAGGATTTTGAACTATTTAGTTCTTTCTACCAATGTAAAAGCACGAAATTAAAAAACAAGGAATAGCAGAAATTTAAATGCAAAAATGTAATAAAACGCGAGCTAAAATTGAAATTTAAAAACTAATGCACGATATTAACAAATTTTTATACCTAAAATCACAAAATTTAAAATGAAATTTTAGGAAAAAAAAAAAAGAATTTGAAGTTTTTATGTTATATTTGAATTTTTTATGAATTTCTAGAGAATTAATGATTTAATCAAAATTACTTTTTTCTAAAAATTAAACACAAAAAATTTTTTTTATATTTTTCAAAATTACTAGATTTAAAAATGAAATATTAATGCAAATGAAATTTTAAATTTTTCAACTATTGTTCTATTTCTATGAATTTCTAAAGAAAAAGTAAATCACTACTAAATCTATTTTTAAATGCTAGAAAGTACGAATTTACATGAGGAAAAATATAGAAATATGGTTGTATTTATAAACTTCAAAGGTTGCAGATAATAAAATGGAATGATAGCCCATAATTATTTATGCTTAATTGTAACTAATTTTATCATTTAAAACTTTTACCTAATCTTTATAAACTAATTTCTAAAATTAAATATCTATATTATTTGCCTAAGAAAAACCAGGGTAGAAAGTGAAGAAGGAAAGATAGGGTAGGCGGGGTTAACTAGGGGGAAAATTTCTATATAGTGAAAACGTTGTGGCCCTGAACTATGAAGAAATACAAACCAAGACTACCGCTATCACTTAATTTGCTTATTTTAAAAATTGAGAATTAGCAAAAACTTAAAACTACAAACTTATAGATGAGCTTAACCTCTACAACATTAATGAAAGCACTTCCTACTTTTAACCACTATATAAGCTGGAAAATAAGCTGTTTAGTTTCTGTTACAGAAACTAAAGGTTTTATTGGCTTTTTATATTTTAGCTTATATTGAGCTTATTACTTGATGAAATTTGAAACTAAAAGATGTTACTAGTGGCTTAAGATGTACACTAGTAATATCTAAACAAACATTAGCTAGGTATTAACAAGTTTAGCAAGAAAATTAAGATGAAAAAGAGCTAGTTACTTGCTGATGTACTTGGTTGCTGATGCAATTGGCATTGAACAAAAATGCAGGTTAACTTTTAAGGTTCTAACCCTCTAAACAAACTCACTAGGTACTGCTACTCCTATCTTTGCTATAATAGAAATCTATTAAGCTCTAAATCTCTAGAAATTGAAACCAATATTCACCTAAAAGCTGCCCTGGTGCTGGCAAAAGATTTTGAACTCCAAACTTTGTAAAACTAAACTTTAACCTTTAAAACCTGCTTAAACCTTGCTATACTACCCTAACACAACTGAGTGAACAATTTTGACATAGAGAAGTTGACTTTAGGAGTCAAAGTAAGCTTAAACCAAACACTACCTTATTGAAACTGTCAAAACAAAACAGCATTCAAATTCTATTTAAAAGCTTAAGCTGACAAAACCTTATATCCACTCTACTTAATTCTAACCTATTTAAGCTATTTAAGCTATAAAATCTATAGCTTATTAAGAAAAATAAGATACTTACTCTACTAGGCCTATACTACTTAGTAAGACAGAAATGTAAAAATGAAACCTAGATGAGCTCTTAACTAAAACAGTTTAAAACTAACAAATCTATAACCTAACTAAACTACATAAAACAGGAATAGACAATAGAGTTCATAAGAAGAAGCAAATTGTAATAAGCTATAAATGCTAATATTGAAAATGAGAAAGTAAAACCTGCAATTGTGTTGTCTCAGACACTTAAGCCACTCTATCTGAGTGAGTGGCTTTAAAAGCTTATTCCTATTGGCACCTTGCCTCTAGACCTCAGCTTTAAGCTCAATAAGCTGTGAAGAAGCTTATTATTCCTTAAACTTCCAAATTAAGCTTATAACTTCTCAAGTATCCATGATTTGAAAGTAATTGAGTAAAAAATGGTAAATATATTGTTTAAGACAGAAATTTAGCTAAATTTGAGCTTATTAGAAGTAATAAGCTATTATGAGCTTATTTAAAGCTTATTGAATGAATTCAACTTCAAACTGAAAGATAAAAGAGTATTAAAGGTGTAAATTGACTTTTATTACTGAATTAAAGGAGTACAAGTGAAAAGAAATGATTACAAGAGCTTAAAGCTTAAGTGCTTAAAATGAGAGCTTAATTTGCTTAAAAACGGAAAAATTACAAAGTAAATGCTTAAAAACAGAAAATTCACTCCTCAAATATGAAGTCCTAGGGTGCTATTTATAGAGGAGAGGTGAAGAGAGGTGAAGGATTCCAGAATGATCCTTTAAATCACAGCTAAGGTGGGAGGAGATGGGAAGAGATTCAAGGGGCTTCCTTACAATCACAGCCGTTTGATATTGAAGTGATTTGTGAGCCGATGATGGGATTAGGAGGTTCCTGCCAATAAAGGCTTTGCACGTGGTGGTTTGTCATTGGTGAAGGTGTAAGGAACGATTGATGGTTTAAAAGGGAGCGGGATTGGGTAAATACGGGATTGGGTTTGTGTGGGAATTGGGCGGGAAAAATGGTTAGAGGTTTGTTGGGTTGTTAAGCTGTTGCGTTTTAGCCGGGTATTTGTTTAAATCTTTGGAGAGTTGACATTTTCAGTCCTTGCACCTTGTCCCGCCTTTTTGTAGTTATAAAAGAGTTTAGATAATTGCAATTTCGGCCCTTGTTTGTTGTTTAACTTCATTTCTTCTTTAACAAGAACATCTTGCAACACTTTGGCAAACTTAGTCCTTGATACTTTAATTTTCCAAATTCACTTTAACTTTGCACAAGCTTGACATTTAATGGCCCCTTTACTTCATTTTTGGATCTTTGACATCCCTTTATTGTTATCTTGACTGAGTTGACTGATCGCTGTGATTTCTGGCTGCTTTCATCGGCATGCTCTTGACTCTTTGTCTTTTTCCCGTTTCTTGTCGTTTTTGAACGTTTTTTTGCTTCTTTTTGTCTTCCAAACCTTCCTGCACAATTGGACACAAAAGCAACACATATTCTATTCTTTTGGCATTTATTTGCTTGTTATTTGGCACAATCCCGGTTAAATTAATATACAATTACAAATATCAAATGTCCCAAACTAAAGATTGCCGTGTCCTCACGCAATGTATAGAAGGAGTGTAGCCTTTGCAAACTAAGAAGTTTCCAAAATGCCCTTGTGATGAACTGTTATGAATCACCTTTTTAAACACTTTCACTTTTCTCATCATTTCATCTATGGAAAACAGTATTGGCAATCATTGCAACTTTGCAACTTTAGGCTCATTGAAATAGGCTACTTCCCGATTATAGGAGCACAAAAGAGAAAACTCGTCATCCTTGACTTTTCACTAGACCTAAACAACAGCTGATAAACAAGATCATGTCAATATAAATCAAATGATTAACTCTTATACTTAACACACATGTGAACCTTTTTCACTCCAGGGATAAATTACGAATAGATGTGTGCACTCTTTTAACTCAACCATAGATACTATTTATCTACATAGTTGAAAATTCATCTAACTTTACAAATAAGCTTTGTGAGCTCAAATGTTAAGAACAAGAATAAACCTCGACTCAAAGCTAAAGAGATTAGGAAAACAAGAACATATAAATTGATTTAAAAAAAAGAAATATTTCACCATTCTTTTTATTTTCCATGTACTAGAATTATTATTGGTTTCTTGCAATAGAATGATGTCTAGTTCGAAACCCCTACTTAGCCTTTCTCCATAATTAGATATCGCAACAACAACCGGTGTTCTTAGTTCAACCCCCACTCCGCTGCTAACTTGTGGTATCGCACAAAACCTTTTCCTACAAAGCTTAGAATCCAAAGTCCCTATAGTTGCAATCATCACCTAGCGTGCTCCCTTTAGCGATGAATGCCCTACAGAAGCCTTGATCCTACGTACATAGTTTTTAATCCTAGTTGCGACCCCATCCGAGTACTTTCTCTCAACATGGATACGACCAACGATTAAAAACTACATATATCTTTTGTTATTCTATTTTTTCGAATGCTTCATTGGCACGAAAAATAATGCAATATGTTTGCATTATAACTGCTTTCATTGCATTCTTCTATAATTATCTTTTTTGTTGATGTGAATGGAAAAATTTCATTTAGGAAAACACACTTATAATTGAAAACCAAAAATCTTACTTACATATTAAAATGAATTCTTTTTCAAAATGTAAGACTTTTTCTAAAGACATTGGTTGACTTAGCTAAATTAAAAAGAGCACGTAAGATTAAGTGTGTTAAGAGCTTATGGGAGTAAATAGACACAAAACATTCATATAAGCTTTAGGTTTTTCCAAATAAACCTTGCTTGAAAAAAATAAAAAAAAAAAAAAAAACAAATACACTTATATTTTAACTACATCATTTCTTGTTCATCCATAGCAAAGAATTTTGTGAAAGCTTGGCCCTACAAAAGGTAGGTTACAAACTACTCGGGCATTTTTCACCCGGTCAAGTCAAAATTAACTCCTATTTCTCACCAACGGACTACCAAAAAGAGGTGTTTTTTCCAAACTTAAGCTTCTTTTGAGCTTTTCTTGTAAGCAAAAATTTAAAATTTCTCATTTTTCTTTTTCTCAAAAGGAATTCAAAAAGATTTCAAACAAGGTTGCGTGAAGTGCAAGTCAATATCGAAGATATCCTTCCCCAAACTAAATTGAAACATTGTCCTCAAAGTTAAAAATAAGGGCAAAAGGAATCTTTAACAAAAATCAAGGTCTTGCCAAAAAGAAAAGATGTTAATTCGATAAAGGAAAGGCTAAGAGATTGATTTTTCCCATTATATGAAGAGAATAATTGAGACCATCGATGGAAAAAGTAGGAATTAGCTGTTGGTTCTTCCACAATATTTGAACCATGAAGCATCCAAAATCCGGAAAACCTAGATAAAAATCAAAAACAACCAACAAGAAATGACAAAGAGCAAGCTTCCTCTCTTCTTTTACATTGTTAGCTCAAAAGACATCTCTAAAACGGCTTAGTTTTTTGTTAACCGATACAAGCTATACTCGCCCCCGAATTAATTTGTCCTCGGAATGCAAAAAAAAATAGAAAGAAAAGAAAAATAAAAGGATAAGCATGGGGTGCCTCCCACGAAGCGCTTGTTTATTATAGAGTCCCCTTCGCTTGACTCTTTCCCCAAACTAGATTTCTTATGGTGGGTAATAGCAATGGTGAAGAAAATCTAAGAGGTGACAACCTCCCCAAACTAAGGATGAAAGATATACCAAAGCATTTTTGATTCCAGGTTCATAAAACTTTTTAGAAAAGATTTTCAAGAGAGGAAATTTGAACTCAGAAAATGCTTTAGTAACATTAAAGTCCATTAAGGGTGGGTGGGGTGGGTCAAAAACATCAAGAGTCAAAAGAGCTTTAGATGGAGCTAACTCTTTTGAACTCTTGTCTTTAAAAGCATCCTTGTCAAAACTACCCGGATTAAAAATTTTATCTTCACTCCCCGTGGAGTAAGATACGGGTAAAACCTCAGGATAGGTGACAAATGGTAAAAATGATCGGGTAGTAAATGTGAAGGTATCTTCCTCTTCATCTGAAACAACATTTTCACCTATACCCGGGTAAGAAAGTTCACTAGTGTTAATTTCATCAAAAACATTAATTTCAGCCATCACGGGCTCATCATCAAAGGTAAATGACTCGTACTCGGGAAAAATCATCGAGTCATCAAGAGGTAAATCATCAATGGACGTAGTGTCCTCCCCCGAGTCATGGTCACTCTCGATACCCCGTGTTATCGAGTTATCCGAAAAACTAAGCAAATCCGCCTCCTCTAAAGACAAATCAATATCCATATCGGGTATAGTAGAGGGGGGGCAAACAGGAGAAATCAGAACAGGAGGAGAAATCGGAATAGGAGGAGAGAGATTAAAAGCGTTAATCTTTTCAATTAAAAGATAACTCTCGACTAATTTCTCCCGAAGAGGAATGTCAACGATCTTAGAAATGTCGAGATCAATCTCTCCTCCGTCCTCCTCAGATTCTACAAGATCGGACTCAACATTAACACAATTATTATCACAATTATGCACATTACTCGTATCGTCGGAAATACCCTCAAACTCACTTGGGATTGAGACAAGGTTCTCAACACTAGACTTTATTACTTCGTCCAATTCCGTTGCCGGAATAGCGTCGAGATGCTCATCCCCCATTTTTAGAGAATTATCGGGCTCCTCGATCGGTAAGTCGAGTGTGATTGTTGTAGACGTAGAATATCGAGCAATAATATCTCCTGAAGGAATATAATCATCCTCGTCATCGAAAGTAACAGAAAGCATGTAACGACAGGCAGCAACATACTTTTCATCTTCGTAGGCTTTCTCCTTTTTTCAAACTTCGCTTCCCCATATATTAAAATCTTGCTTAAGTTTTTGAATTGTAATCTCACAATTTCTCTCATATTCTTCATCAATCTCCTTGCCTCGAAATCTTCTAATACCCAAATCATTTATTATTTCCTTAATCTCTCTATCGACCAATTGTTGTTCATGTATCATTTCCTCGATACTCATATCCTCTATTTTCTTTCTTCCATCTCTTATTATCTCTTCTAAACACTGCTGCTTCTGAATCTCCAAATCTTGGATTCTCAATTCTTGAGGAAATTGACTTTCATTAAAATCTTGATTAGCTTTTTGAAGTCTCTCCTCAGCAAGCAGTTCCACAATACTCTTCTCTTCTTGATCTTTCTGAATTAGGTTAGAAGTTTCTTGTTTGAGTGGTTGAATTTCATTAAGGATTTGTAAATCCTTAAGAAGACTTTGCAACAATTCTTGCAAATACTCAGGTTGAGTTTGCTCTTCTTCCACAACTTGCTTGATCTTCAAAAATTTCTCCTCAGCAAGCAATAACTTGATGCTCTTTTCATTATGAGGTATGTGATCATACTTCTTCAAGAAGTCTTGCATAGCTTCTATAAGATCCGTTTGAGCATGTAGCATTTCCATACTTGCTACCGGAGGAGTCTGATAAACATCGGAAAACTGCGGGGGTTGAAATTGGTCAAAGCCGGAAGAATGAGAATAAAAATACTCTTGGTTCATCGGCTGACATTGGTAAGTCTCATGAGGTCCCCCACAGTTTTCACAACAAAGATATTGTTGTGGAAGAGTTTGTGAATCATGTGGAGAATAATCAAAATTTCGATTGTAGCACGGTTCCAGCTCAGAAATGATCGGATCTTTTGGCGGACAATTGTAACCGACATGAGCACCTTTTCCACAAGATTCACAAATGCATTGTTGACAAAAATTACCATTTACTGAATCACCGCACTCATAACAACAATTATGGTCGATTTGTGGAGGATTTTGTGAAATATTCACACCGGGGTCTTGATCAACAACGCTTGGCTCTCGAGGAGCATTAACAACGTTGGTATTGTCATTGGATGACTCGGAAGTATCTTGAAAGTTTTGGAAAACTCCATTATCAACACAATATGTAAACAAATCTTTTTCGAATTTCATACGTATACGAGTACATCCATGACAATACGGACCATCGACCGGGGTTCCACACACCGCACAATGCAGAGAAGAGTCGGGCACAGGAACAATGATCTGGTCATCAAGATTTCCTATCGAACAACATTCTTTAGTGTACCAACTTCCACAAGTTGAACATTCTTTGATTGCATAAAGGGATTTTGAACGATTAGGCGCCATAAGAATTAAACATTATCGAGGATAAGGAAAATGAGAATTAAACAAATAAGAGGAATAAGAAGAATATTTTTAGCTTTTCCGAATAATACATAAGAAAATTAAAGAATTTGAGATTGAGAAGATTCTTTTTGGGGGAAATTAAATTTTTTTAGTATTTATTAGGAACAAAAATTTAAAATATTTTTGGTAACCGTTTATTACAAGCTTCACGATAAGTCTCCAAGATTACGCACAAGTGAGCGGAAAAGCTTAGCGAGCCGCAATGAGGATCTCTTGACTTTACTTCAACGAATATCCTCAAAAATCGTTCACGTCTTCCCAGGCAACAGCGCCAAAATTGGTTTTCAAGTTGAAAGCATAGTATATATCTCTATAGTGCAAACTTTCACTAACCAAGATACCGTAAGTAATTAATCACTTAGGAAAGTGATTAATACACGGGTCGTAAATTCCTCGAAGAAGTCGTGAATTGAGATTTGTTGATAATTCGGATTCGAGTTAAGAATGGTTAAAAGATTTTTGGCTTTTGAATTATACTACAAATTTAATAGCACAATTAAACTATAGAAACGATTAAAGAAACTAAAATCAATTAACTAGCACGAAAAATTAACAAATGTGAATTAAAAACGTGAGCTAAAACAAGAATTTAAAATCTAAAGCATTTCTAATAACAAATTTAATGCCTAAAAATCACAAATTTAAAAAGAAAATTTTAGGAAAAAGAATTAGAATTTTTAAACTATTTTTGAATTTTTTATGAATTTTTAAAGAAAAATGAATTAACAAAAATAAACTTTTTCTAAAAATTATCACTAAAATTTTACTTTTATTTTTAAAAATTACTAGATTTAAAAAGAAAATTTTCACAAAAAGAATCAAAAATTTTCAGCTATTTTTCTATTTTTTATGAATTATTTAAGAAAAAGAAATTAACTAAAATCTATTTTAATTCCTAGAAAATACAAATTTAATTGGAAAAATAAAGAAAAATGCTTTTTATAAACTAGAAAGGTGCAGAAATTTAATGGAACAAAAATGCCCAATTTTTATAACCTAATTGAACCCTAATTTGATCAATTAAAATCTAAACCTAATTTTATTAAAAACTAAATTCAAAAATATTAATTCCGTTTTATTTTCCCAAAATATAGGGTAGAAATTGTAATAAAGGAAAGTAAAGGGTAGGCGGGAAAACTTGTGGAAATTTACACTTTAGTATAAACGGGTACCCTCTAACTTTATAGAAAATACAAATCAAACCCTACGAATTGGCTTATTTTTGGCTTATTAAAAATTGAAAATAAGCAAAAACTTAAAACTACAAACTTATAAAGGAGCTTATTCTAAACAACTTTAACAAAGGCACTTTTGACTTTTATCAACTCAATAAGCTAGAAAATAAGCATTTTAAATCTGTTCACAGAAAGTAGGGGTTTAACTAGCTTTTTAAGGTTTTGGCTTATTCCAAGCTTATTACTCGATGAAAATGAAAAACAAAAGATGCTACTTGTAGATTAAGATGTGTGCAAGAGATATCTAAACAAAAATTAACTAAGCTTTAATAAAAATAACAAGAAAATTGAACTGAAAATATGCTAGTTTAGCTTAAAACTGAAATAAGCTTTTGCTAATGAGCTAAAAAGCTTATTACTAAACCTATAAAGGCTAAAAAAATGGCTAAGAAAAATGATAAGCAACAGCAGTTTTAACTGCTGTTTGCTGATGCAATTAACAAAATCCTACAATGCAGGTAAAACTCTTAGTACAAACTCATAAACTCACTCATTTCATGTATGAAAATCTACATTAACCAAGTTTAAACACTCTTATACTGAAAATCACTTAACCTTCAAATTTTATTTAAAACCAAAACTGTCCTGGTGCAAAGTCAACTCTTTAAACTCTAAAACTTTGAATTCATACAATCTAATTCTTAAAATCACTTTAAATCTTGATTATAACTCCTAACTCAACTATTCAAAAGGATTTGACCGGATATTGTTGACTTTACAAGTCAAATACTTATTAAACCAAACACTCCTTAAGTCTAAACTGCCTAAACAAACTATACTTAAAACTATTTTAAAAACTAAAACAGCTTATTCCTTTTATCTACTCACACTAGAAATTACCTAATTAAGCTATTTTAGTTATAAAACCTACAGCTTATTAATGAATATAAGCTACTTTGTCTACTAGCTTTTTCTACAATTTGACAGAATTGAAAAATAATGAAACCTAAATGAATTTTGACTTAGACAGCTTAAAGCTTTTACATCTATAATCTAACTAATCAAAATGAACAGGATTTAAGCATAAGATTCCATAAGAATAAGCTAAAATGAATTAAGCTTATAAATGCTAAATTGAAGTTTAGAAAAGGAAACCTGAGATTTGAAGAATCTTCACACTTAAGCTATCCAAGAGAAGAAGCTTAAGTGTTCCTAATGGCTTCCAAAGCCTCTAAACCTTAATAAACTCAATAAGCTGATTTTGAGCTTATTTCTCCTTTGAACCTTCAAAATGAATCCAATGAACTCAAGTGGACATGTTTTGATGTAAATTGAACTAAATGTGTAAATGAATGACTTAAAACAGATTTTTTACTAAATTTGAGCTTATGAACAAGAATAAGCTCAAATTAGCTTATTAGAGCTTATTAGGTAGAAATCAGCTTAGAATGGAAATCAAAGCACTAAGAAACTTGAAAACTGAATTATATTTCTTAAAATAGTAAAGTACAAACTAAGGAATACAAAGTACAAGTATTAAAAGCTTAATTTGACAAACTCAAATGAAAATGCTTAAAAATAAGAAAAAATTACAAGCTGAAAATTAAACTTGCTAACTCCCTAAATGAACGTCTACACTTCTATTTATAGAGGATTGAAGAAGAGAAGTTGAGAGCTTGATCATTTCTAGCCATCGGATCCATTGAGATTGATTTTAAGCCGTTAGATACAAATAGTGAGGTGTTCGAACCAATAAGCTGTTGACACAAGTGTCTGATGACGTGGTGGATGAATTTTTAATACAGGGTTAATGAGGATTTAGAGAGACGGAGAAGGGTGATTTGTCAGTTTGGTTTTTTGTGGTTTTTGCGTTGAAAATTGTATTGGAAAACGGTTAAGGTAAGAAGTTTAAGCCCGCCGCTGTGTGTGAATGTTGCAGTAAAGCAAAAATGGTCCCTACTTTTCATTTTCCCATTTGTAGAGTAAAATAATTTATGAACTTGACATATCTAGTCCATGTAGTTTTGATTCTCCCTTTTCCTCTTTATATAAACCATCTTCCTCTTTGGCAATTTTTGGTCCTTTGTCTTTTCAATCCATCCAAATGAAGCCCTGTCTTTGCAAATTTTGACATTCTTGATCCTTTGACTTTCATTTTGGGCTTTACTTCCTTTCTTAGTAATCGGGCTGATCCGGACTTGATCCTTTTCACTCATTGCCTTGTCATTTTCCGTTTCTTGTCGGGTTTGACTGATTTTGCTCACTTTTCTTGTTTTTTTCTTTCCTGCACAATGAGACACAAAACAAACATTTTTCTATCTTTTGGCATTTTCCTTGCTTTTATTTGGCAAAAACCCCCCGTTAATTTATATATACAAGTTTAGCATTTATCATTGTTCCATCACCACCGAGTAAATGCAAACAATTTGGAGCTACACAACCTTTGACATCTTTTGCAAAGTAATTAAGTTCACGGGTAGACAAGACCCTCAATAATCATCTTCGATTTTTCAACAAAGAAGTCACTTCAAACGTTTAGAGACATCCCGAAGTTCGAACACCATTCCGATTAAGCTTTTGCTTTTTTCCTTTCTCTCTAAACGGTGAAAGCCCGAGATTGGCTAGATAAGGAACCTCCTAGATCAATTTCAACATGGGATGATCTTGTTTTAAAGTTCAATAAATCCAATTCTTCTTCTCCCACTTCGAAAACAACTTACCTTCGGAAAGAAATCACCACTTTCTACCAAAAACCAAACGAAACTTTCAACGAAGCATGGGAACGTTTTAAAGGACTTCTTCGTCAATGTCCTTACCATGGTTTCTCGGAATTACATCAACTTGATAAATTTACCAATTCCTTGAATATCAATGATCAGATCCATAGATTCCGCCGCGGGTGGAAATTTTCTAGATACGAGCCTCGAGAAGGTTTAGCATAATCAAAGTATATCAAAAGTGCGTTACTCAAGAATCTCCAAATGATTCAAGAGCGAGTACGAATGCTCCTTCTTCTACTTCTTCACCTTCTAATAATTCTTTCGAGATTCAACAAATGGCCGCCTTACTTGAAGACAAAATGAATATTCGAATGAGCCATTTAGAGAAAGCGATTAGTGAAAAGAATGCTACGACTCCTGCTACCGTCAAAGCAGTCGAGGAAGTTTGTGTCACATGTGGTTCAAATCACAATTTCAACAATTGTCCGTTAACAAGGAACGAGTTTCCCGTTTTTCATGACAACATTCATCAATTCCAACAAACCGCCGCCATTGGCAATCTTGTTCAAAGGAACCCTCCTAATTTGGCAAACCAAATGAAACCACCGGGTTTCAATCAACCAAATGTTCAAAACAACCAAGGAAACCAAAACCGATATCAAGGAAACAATTTCAATTCAAATCAAAACCGTGGAAGCAATTTCAACCAAAATCATCAAAACAATCAAGGTCAAGTTTTTCAACCACCAACCAATCAACCACCGGTTTATCAAGTTCCACCATATCAGGCTCCTACGCCCCAAATCCAAGGTGTTTCGAAAACAGATTTTGAAAACTACGTCAAGGCAAACGATGCGGTGTTGAAGAATGTTCAAAATCAAGGTCAAAATTTGCAGAATCAAATGGCTAATGTTACGAGTTTGTTGACAAATCTTTGTAATAATTTCAAAGATTCCGCCTCTACTTCAAGATCGGGAACTCTTCCAAGTCAAACCGTAACTAACCCTCGTGAGCATGTTAATGCTATCACCACAAGAAGCGGTAAGACTTTGGAAGGACCTTCGACTCCTCTTGTTCCTACACCCGATATTTCTATTCCTTCAAAAGAACCCAAACAAAACCCGGAGACGTCAACGGAAAAAGTGCAAAATCCAAATTTGGAAAATACTGCACATGTCCCATCTCCGGAGGAAGAAGAATCCATTTTCATGGAAATTCCAAAACCAAAAGCAAAGAAAACCATTAATTTTGTATCCTTTTCTAATCGAACAATCTAAAAAACTATCCATATCCCCGAAAGGATAAAGTTAGAAGAGAAATGATAAACCAAGTCTCAACATAGCCGGTTCTTGAAGATGTTCAAGCAACTCCATTTAGAGATTGGATTGAAAAGATGCACCTCGTCAAATCCAAAGTTCAACAAATGGTTAAGCTCGTTGTATAGGAACAAAATAAAACTCGAGGAGTCACCATTACCACCGAAATGCTGAAAGTTCCCTAATCATACATAATAAAGTTCCCAAGAAGCGCGAAGATCCGGGAAAATATCTATCCCATGTGCTTAACAAGAACTCGAAAGAACTAGTAGCTTTAGAGCCAATTCAGGACTAGCATTAACCTTTACCTCCTTCTATCTACAAGAAACTATGGGCTTTAAGCTTTGACTCCTAACTCGATATGACAATCGAGCTTAGCCCAAATCGTTGTCCAATACTCACTCCAATCGGGGCATAAGCCAAGGATGTTGTAGTTAGAAATTGATGGTTTCACTTTTCCTCCGCGATTTTGTGGTGGTTAATTTTGAACCCCGACCCTAGATGTGCAATTAATTGTAGGAAGAACCCTTCCTTCGCCACCGTGTGCAAAAGCTTCATTGATTTTGTACGAAGAAACAATGACTTTAAGGGTAGAAAGGAAAACTGTTTAATTATGCCCGAATAAAACTGAGAAAAACAAAAATTACATTTTGCTCATCCATTTCTGTAATCGATTTTTCTCAAAAGATGATACCGTTTTAGTGGCATACCACTACTCATTCTGCTATCCTTCTCCTAGTTCTTCTCCGTGAAGACTATGATAAATTTTGAGAAGTTCGCCGATGAACTTGCTCCTCTTGATTCGTTTCCAACCGGTAAATGATAATCCGACTCTTAAGAAAGTCTTGCTATTGAAGAGAATATTCAAGTTTAATTCAATATCCTCTTTTGAATTTGAATGACAATTTCAAATTTAGCCCATAAATCCTCTTTTTGATGAAATGGAAGAAAATGTCGAGATAAAAAATTCCAACATTTCCGATGAGCCAGTTTTACCTCAACACAAGGCTTTAATCCTAATAATGTTGAGTGTTTTGCTCCCAAAACAATAAAGTTAATCTGATTAGTATTCTTAGCTATGAAGTGTCCTTCTAACTTTGAGGAAAGGTTATGTCGACTCAGAATGAGAACATTAACTTTCTTGATAATTCTACTTAGTGATGATGCTTTCCCATAATCTCGCTTTCGAAGTGAATTCCGATCATGAATCATAACAAAATGAAATCTTCAATTTTTTTCTTTTTCTTCCAAGAAGTGATCCCTCATCACCATGAGTTCCGGTGAACCTTTAACACTTCCTGTGAGGAATGATCGTGAATTTGAGGAATATCTTAGTCTTATGACAGTGCTTTATGAGATTTCAACATTCCCCATTCACAGAAATTGTTCAACTAATCAAAGTTCAAGATAATATCGATCTCTTCCCTTATCTCCAATCTCCGTTGAGGATAGTGATCCCGTCTCAAGAAAGAGATCGATATTTTCCTTGTTCCAAATGATTTAATTCCACCAGAGTTGAGAATGATGATTCCGAAGATGAAGTAAATGAGATCACCAACCTTGGACCATCAAGATGATCCTTCAATTCCTCCGTCCTCCACCGAAACCACCGATGTTGAGAAATGTTTTAAACCCGAAGCGGGTATTTTGATAACCAAAGAATTTAAGGGTGGTTTTTTCCTAAAACTCAAGATTTTATGGCAATATTTTAACCCAACCTTCCCACCCTAGTTTCAGATTTTAACCTTTCATTCTCTTCTCTCTTCGGTAGTTGAAGACACACCATTCTTTGACCCTCAAGCATCTCCACTCAGAGCCGGTGGCCCCTACATCGGATAGGAACTTCATGTGGCATAAAGTTTGTCCAAACATTAATGAAAGCCCGATTGAGATTTTATCTTCCATTTTCACTCTCCCTAAGGAAAACTAAATTTAGGGATCGAGTCAAGCTTGTGACTCGGTGACCAAAAACAAGCCGCTTCGTGGGAGTTCTCCCCATGCTTATCCTTTTCTAGTTTTCTTTCTATTTTTAATGAGTTGTGATGTGTTGTGATATCCTCTTCCGGTTTCTTGTTGTTTGTTGTTTGTTGTGATTTTTGCAGGATTGATCCAACAATTTCTAAAGACTCTCGTGTCCGGTGTTGTATCCCGTTTCACTCGAGCTTCTCATCCTTTGTTTGAAATATATTTTGGGAGATCCAATAATCCTTTGTCATCTTATCGAATCACGTTTAACTTGTGGCATAATTCATAAACGGCTTAGATTTTCGTAGAGACCACGACTTTAAAACAATGAGGACAATGTTTTCATTTAAGTTTGGGGAGGGTAAATCTATCGAATGTTAAGATGTTTTTTTATTTTTTTTTTTACCCCTGCTTATTTGTAATTGCCCGCACGTACCCGTTTTCCCATAAAACTAGAGCAAAATTTTTAAATTTTTTAGAGATCTTATTTGTAAAAATAAATAATATATATATATATATATATATATATATATATATATATATATAATAAAAATATTATGTATTGAAAATATAAAAAAATATATATATAAAAAGTGTGAAGACCCGAATGTAAGGTTTTCCGATGGTGATAATAAGAAGTAATATTTTGACCTATCGAAACGTGTAGACTTCTATCTTTCACCCTTAACAATTAATGAATGATATTTTATGCTAGTCTTCAAGTAGACTTTAAACATGCTAGACCATGAAATCATTAGGTAAATGAAAACTTGTGCTAATTCTCAAGTAATTTTAAATATGCCAAGTTGGATTTATATAGGCTAAGTATATGCGAATTTCTTTATTATAGATTTAAAAATGCAAAGAATAAGAGATAATAGTGTTGATTACGAATGCTAAACAAAGTTTTATTTGGAAAACTTAAAGGCTTATAAAAATAACTTGTAGTTTTTCTTCCCTGAAGTTCTTAAAATGATTAATTATACTGGTTCTCATTTAATTGTTATAAATTCAAGTCTTTAACTATTAAAAGTCTAATCAAACATATTCAATAGAAAAAGCTTCATCGATGATGAAGTCAAAAATCGTTTGTAAAATAAGAATTTAGTTTCAAGTTTAACTTTGGTTTTCCTTAAACGAAATTTATTCTATTTGCAAAAATAATGTGTTAAATTAATTAATTAATATAATAAAAAAAAATCTATAAACATGTAGTTGGTGAATAAAAAGGATGCAAGTTATAAATCCTTAGTGTTAATAATTAATATACAAACTCCATCGCAATAAAGTACATGGGCATTTGTCGGTTCGCTCCCGATGTGACATCGAAAGAAAGGGTGGGGTTGTATATTTGTAGGTTGTTATCATATAAAGTACAACGAGCTCTTGTCTGAGGCGTTGGCCGATGTGTCCTCGAAAGAAAAGTGATACCGATACCGAGCCTTAATAATGAAATAGAAATAATAAAGTTGAAAGTTAGAAAATAATAGTAAAAGTTCAATTTCAGAAAACCAAGTATTCTTTTGAACTAAGGTTTGCAAAAGTCTACACGGCTTTTTCATCGGAAGTTCATAGTCGTTTCAATTACTAATTATTATCGTATGGGGTGTCAAAAGCCTAGCACTTACCCGATTGACGGTGGCTGTTAGAGAAAAGTCATAATGGACAAGTGGAAAACAACGATGTCTTAGCTAAAGAGGTTTTGTTGTTATGCTTTGGTTGAGATTCTAGCTAAGTGATTAACATATAGGGCTCCAAAAGGCCCCATGTGTAAAGCAAGTTGAGGATTTCAACTATCTAAATATGTGGATTAATTTTTAAATTAGTTTAAACTACACACACCTAATATTTAAATTTAATGTCGGGAAAGTAAGGAATTCGACAGTTGTAAATTATAAGTAGTATTAAGCATTTTAGTTCGAAATTAGTCAGTGATTCTAATTTTTAACTTAGCATGGGAAAAGTGAAAAATCGGTGATGGATAAAGATATCTTTAGACACTTTTCGGAAGTGATTTTTGTTCTATGATCCTAAAAGTTACCAATGAGGTAATGAAAACAATACATTATGTCAACACAAAATAAGTAGTAGTTAGGTAGTTAATTATCAAGAAAAAATCATAAAAAGGGAAAATCTTTGAAAATGGGAAGTCGGGTGTTTTATAACTTGTGATCTCTTAAGCTCTTCTCAATAAAAATCTTTGCCTACTTCTAAAGGTTTAGTTTGATGAAGTTTCGAGGTATTTGGTTATAAACA
Source organism: Tanacetum coccineum (assembly GCA_026074375.1). Lineage (NCBI taxonomy): Eukaryota > Viridiplantae > Streptophyta > Magnoliopsida > Asterales > Asteraceae > Tanacetum > Tanacetum coccineum. The sequence continues at coordinate 91,882 of BQNB010001120.1, forward strand.
GTGATATAGACGTGAGGACACGCAATCTTGTAGTTGTGGAATTTATTAAGGTGTAAATACACATATCCGTTAATAACCTAAAATGACCCCATTAAACCCAAAACCAAACTAGAAAATGGCACAAATAACTTGTTTTTTGTGTTTTATGTGTACAGGTACGGATATATCAAAAATCACAAGAAAACCGTCAAAAACGGGCAAGCACGGGCACGAGAACGGAAGAGTGAACAAAAGCCGGAAGCCAAAGCCAGAAAAAGTCAAATCTTTAGTCAACTCCAGTCAATCTTGGTCAACAGAAGTCAACCACAAAAGACAAAACCTAAAATATTCCATTTAAGGCCCTTAACTTTCCAAAAGTGACATAAATGGTCCCTAAGCCTAAATGGGCCACACCCGGATCCAAAAGCCCAAAACCCTTAGCCCAATACCCTTTATAAACCAAACACAAGGACCATTTCTGTCAATTATGAAAGACCTTTTATACCATACTCCTTTATAAACCAAACACAAGGACCAATTTTGCCAAAAGCCAAAGTTTAAACGACTTTTACCCTCTTTCAGTTAAAACAAGCGGGAATGAACAAACACTATTCATCATCTCCCTCATTTAACCTAGGGGTAAAACCATGGGGCAAATCCTAATTGAAGGTTCAAACGAGTAATTTAGGGGCCAAAGCTCAAAGTGGCAGGGTTATTTCATCATCAAGCCTTCTTATTGGTCAAGCCCATTAAGTACGATCCAAGGCTACGGCAAAGAAACACAAGGGAAAGATGGATTTTAAACACTGGAAAATACTCTCAAAAAGAACACAATTTCACATCACGGATTGCCACGCTGCAATCTGTGTGTGCACTAACTTGATCCAAACAAACATACAATGAAAGAGCCCAATGATTGATTGATTTGAAGGCTGAGAAAGAAGAGGATGTGTGCATAGGAGAGCTCAATGCCTAGAAGGTTCTCTCTCAAATGGCTAAAATAGTGGCCCCCACCATCAACACACAAACGATCTTTTTTTCTTTTCCTAAACTTATAGCTAGTGTAGCTTTTAATTTTCAAGCTAATTGTAATTTTCATTTAAGTTCAGTTGTAATTCTCTTTTATAATGTAATCAAAGTTTTTCAGTCAATGGAAATTTAGTTTTTACTTTTAATCTATCTTAATCTCTTTTAATCATAAGCTCTCAATAAGCCAAATTGTTTTCAAATGCTACTCATAAGCTCATATAAGCTATTATTCAGCTATTTTAGTCTCTAAGCTTGAAATGAGCTCAAAATTGTTCTTAATCATACTTTAACCTCTGTAAAACTTTAGCCAAGTTTCCTATTACCTTTGCTTAATTTGGGTTTAAAATCTTTTGGAAGGGAGATCTAAAATGGAAGGATCTCCAAGGAATTTAATCCTAGCTTATTTATAAGCTAGGAGAGCTTGTAGCAAAGTTCTAAGAGCAATTAAGCCTTGTTCAGCTAGGCCTCTTGTAATTTCTTTCTATTTCATTTTGTCCTTAAATTTTAGTTCAATTGCTTAAGAAAAAAGCTTAAAATTTAAGTTAGCTTATTGCTAAATGTGATTGCCTTATCCAGTTGCTTAGTTTACATTATATCTAGCCTATTGAGTATTTATCTTAACTGTTTTTAGCTTATTATGTCATAGATCTTAGTTTTCATATCTGTCATAAAAATCTATAAAAAACCAAAAATAGTAGTGTAATCTCTTAGATCTTCATTCTAGCTTAATTTAGTAGTTAGATTATGTCATTTAAGTTAGTTTTAAGCTAATTAATATCTGGTACTTAGGTTTAGCTTGTTAGATTTTAATATCATAAGCTGTTTTTAAATCTGTCAATTCCTAAAGAGGTGTTTGGAATAAGCTTCTTCGACCACATTAAGTCAAAGTGAGCTTTAGTTTTTCATTGAATCAGTTTCAATTTTATTTAAATTAATAGTTAAAGAGTTTTTATAGGTTAGATTTTGGAAATGAAAAGAATAGGGCTTATTATGTTTTATTTCAGCACCAGGGGAAATTTACACTCTTTCTTTGCTTGTGCAAATGTGAACCAAGCCATTTAAGGCTTGGTTTATGCTTGTTTTGTGTTTGTCCAACACTCAATAAGAGTGTTTAGTTTAGTACCAAAGCTTTAGGGTGCCTGTATATTTGATTTGCGCTCCTCAAAGTGTATCAGCAGGAAACTCTTAGCTGTTCCTGTTAGCAGGAACTAAGCTGTTCCTGCTGTCACTTTTGGCTTAATTTTTAGCTAGGTAATCTTAGGTTTTAGCTCTTAAGGTTAGAGTAGGATATAGAGTAGTTACAGCTTAATATAGATTAGGACTTAAATTTTATTTTCTAACTTATTTCCTAGCTTAAAATTGCTGTAAAAAGCCATTAAAAACCAAAAAGACCAAAAACAGTAGGCAGATTTAATTAGCTTTTAAATATCAAATTCTAGCTTAGAAGATTAGGTTTTATTATTTAGATTCATAGCTCATAAGTTGTTTGATAAGCCTGCATAAGCTCAGGATCTGAATTTGCTTATTAAGCATTTTAGTTTATTTAGTTTATTAACCTTTTTGGCTTATTCCTTAGTTTGTTACTTTGTCATTTAATTTCAGATAGGATCTAGAGTTAGTTAGCCATTTAGCTTTTCATAATTAGCTTTAGCACATCATAAGCTTTTCATAACTTCTTTTGTTTTCAAATTTAAGCTTAATTTGAGCTTAATGCAGCTTATTTAGTAAAATCAAAGGAAAAGGGCTCTTCACTGAAGGCAGCTTATTGATAAGCTCTTTTAGAGCTTATTAGTGGTTTTCAGCTTATTGTACTTTTATTAAAGTTTTTCTCCCCAACTTGTTCTCCAACTTTGCTTTTATAAGTTTTCAATAATAAGCACTTTTTAAAACTCAACTTATTTTGGGCTTAATTGAACCTAGCTTGTAATCGGGTTGGGCCTCAGGGGATTGGATTTGGAACTTTTGAATTTAGTTGTTTGCTCAGTTAGCCCTCCGTTAGTTTGTTTGTTTCACTGTTAGTCCTTTAAGGACTTGCATAGTTAGTCCTTAGTTAAGTAGTTAGTTAGTTTTTAATTTTAATTAATAATTAGGTTTTAGATTTTAATTAGTTTAATTAAACTTTAATTAAAAAGTAAAAATTAGGGCTTTAATTTTTATAAAATTTCTCAACTTTTTCTTTTTCTAGTTTAATTTTTATAAATTTTTTAGGATTTATATTTTTAGCATTTTTATTATTTTTAAGCTTTTAATTAGTTTAAATTTTAGAAAATTCATATTTTAAAATCTAAAAAGCAAAAAAATAGTGATTCCTTTTTCTAAAATTTTCTTTTACTTTGTTTTATCTAGGAAAAATATAATTTCAATTATTTTCTATTTTTTTATATTTTTTAGGATTTAATTAGATTTAAATAGTTTTTAATTAATAAAAAATTCAAAAATAATAAAAAAAATATTTTTCTTTTTCTTAAAAATTTCTTTTATCTTAATTTAGGTTTAGGAATTTAGTTTGCATTTTTAGGACTTAATTTTGATTTACTTGTTAATTTGTCGCGTTTTATTTGTTTCCCGTTTACCTTTTTAAATGCTTAATTATTTTTAATTGTTCATTTTTAATTGTTGCTTTTATTTGGTAGTTATAGATAATCAAAATATCTTTGTTTTCATTCAAATCATAATCCAAACTTAAGCGAGGTTTCAATTGCACTAGTCGTTGGGGAAACGACCCGGTGATCATTCTTACCCGGTTTAATATACGTATTATATATTATATTATATATATATATTTTTTAGAGTGAATTTTACTAAGGGTAACTTGGTAATTTTCTTAATTGCTCTTTGGAATATTATTATAGTATTTTGTTTTAATGTGTGTATAAAACTTGCTCAATCAGTTTTTGGCGCCGTTGCCGGGGACTTGTGTTAAAGATTCCGTCGTTTTTGTTAGTTGATTTGGTTTGAAGATCCTTTCGTCCTCGAAAGTTATATTTTTGTTAAAAAAATCAAAAATCCAAAAAAAATCATAAAATATAAAAAGTAAAAAATATTTTCTTTTTCTTTTTAGTATAGTTATCATATTAAAAATATTAAAAAAATCAAAAATATAAAAAAAATTGTCTTAAAAAAAAGAAATAAAATAAACAAAGTTGGTAAAAGAACACCAACATATAATACGCTCAATCGAGGTATTATCATTTCAATTTCCGGTGAACTTGGAATATAGTTCCCAAATCGAACCAAAGATTTAACACTTGCCATTTGTGTCTCTACGAAGTACGGCTCACCTTGAAAAGCAATTTTTGAGAGCTACCGTGAAGTAGTTGATTATTTGGTTTAAGTCTCTTCCGTGGAACCGTTAAAATTCATTGTTAATAAATATTCGAAAAACAAAAAAAAAATTCTTTTAATTGTTAGTTTTTCTTTTTGATTTTTGATTTTCTCTTTTTAAGTGCATGCGCACTCGTTCGCAAACTCGTAAACGTAACCGTCGTCAACAACAACGAACCCCTCCGGTTGTTGTTAAACCTTTTGATTTAGAAGAACCATTTGTTGAACAAAACGTTATTCCAATGGCGGATAATCGAACTATGGCACAATTGCTTGAAGCACCCACCGTGGGTTATGAAGATGCTATCGTTGTTCCCGAGATCAACGAGGATAATTTCGAGCTTAAGCATGGCTTGCTCACTCTTGTTCAAAACAAACAATTTTTCGGTCATGACAAAGAAGATCCACATGCTCATATTCGTTACTTTAACAAAATCACTTCAACGATGAGATTCCCGAACGTCCCGAGTACGTCGGTGAAACTTATGCTTTTTCCTTTTTCTTTAGAAGGTGCAGCACGAATGTGGCTTGAAAAAGAACCTCCTCGTTCAATTCTTACTTGGGATGACCTCGTTTCAAAGTTTATCAACAAATTCTTTCCTCCATCTAAAACAACAAATCTCCGAAACGAAATCACGGAATTTCAACAAAGGTTTGAGGAAACTTTTTACGAAGCATGGGATAGATTTAATGATTTACTTAGAGCTTGCCCACATCATGGTTTTTCAGAAATTCAACAAATCGATACTTTCTACAATGCTTTGAATTCCAACGACCAAGATTCATTAAACTCCGCTGCGGGTGGTAATTTCTTAGACAAAATGCCTCGTGAATGCTTAAGGATTATCGAAAGTAAATCTAAAGTTTAAAATTCACGAAACAAGGCAATTGTTGCTAAAGTTAATTCGTCTACCCCCGGAATTTCTCCCGATGTAGTTGCTTTTTCAACCGAAGTTTCCGAACTCAAAAATATGATGAAAACGATGCTTATCGACAAGCAAAAAGCTCAAGCTCCCGCACCCGTCAAAGCAGTCGAGCAAAGTTGTGTCACTTGTGGAGGATCTCATTCTTACTAACATTGTCCGGCTACCGAAAGAAATGTTTATCATGACAACATCCAAGAATATGTCGCACAAGCCGCCGTGGCTAATTTCAATCAAGGGAATAACAACACCCGACCTCTGTTGCTTTCAAATCAAATGAGACCACCGGGTTTCAATCAATCGAATGTTCAAAACAACCAAAACAATCAAAACCGTTTCAATCCAAATCAAGGCAACAATTTCAATCTCAACCAAAATCGTGGAACCAATTTTAATCAAAAACGTGGAAACAACTTCAATCAAGGTCAAGTTTATCAACCACCAACCAATCAAACACCGGTTTACCAAGTTCCACCTTATCAAGTTCCTACTCCACAAATTCAAGGCGTGACAAGAACGGATTTCGAGACTTACGTTAAAGCAAACGATGCGGTATTAAATAATGTTCAAAACTAAGGACAAAATTTACAAAATCAAATGACAAATTTGACGGATTTGTTCACCAACTTCATAAAATCAAACACCGCTTCTACTTCAAGTACGGGTACTCTTCCAAGTCAAACCGTAACTAATCCTCGTCAGCAAATTAATGCTATCACCACAAGGAGCGGTAAAACTTTAGAAGAGCCTTCAATTTCTCTTGTTCCTACACCCGAAGTTTTAAATCCTTAAAAAGAATCCGAACCAAACCCGGAGACGTCAACGGAAAAAGTGCAAAATCCAAATTTGGAAAATACCGCACAAGTCCCACCTCCGAAGGAAAAAGATTCTATTTTCATTGAGATTCCAAAACCAAAAGTAAAGAAAACCGTTAATGTTGAAATTCAAGAGCCAAATTCTCCAAAACCTAATTCATATCAACCAAAACTTCCATATCCCGAGAGGATGAAAGTGAGAGAGCACGATAAACCAAGTGCTCAACATAGTAGGTTTTTGAAAATATTCAAACAACTCCGTTTAGAGATTGGATTAAAAGATGCTCTCGTCGAAATGCCAAGATTCAACAAATAGTTAAGCTCATTATTAAGGAACAATGAGAAACTTGAGGAGATCGCAATTACAACCGTGAATGCTGAATGTTCTGCTATCATCATGAATAAAGTTCCCGATAAACTCGAAGATCTAGGAAAATTTCTTATTCCATGTGCTTTACAAGATCTTGATAGGACTAATGCTTTAGCCGATTTCGGAGCTAGCATTAACCTTTTACCTCATTCTATCTACAAGCAACTTGAGTTTGGAGCTTTAACTCCTACTCGAATGACACTCGAGCTGGCCAATCGTTCAATTACTCACCCAATGGGCATAGCCGAGGATGTTGTAGTTAGAGTTGATGGATTTACTTTTCATGCGGATTTTTTTGTAGTTAATTTTGAACCCGACCCAAGAGTGCCTATTATTTTGGGAAGACCTTTCCTTCGCACTGCGAAAGCTCTCATTGATTTCTATGAAGAAACTTTGACTTTAAGAGTAGGAAAAGATGAACTTGTTTACTATGCCAATAAATCCAAGAAAAACAAGGAAAAACATTCTGTTCACGTCATTTCCGTCATTGATTTTTCAAAAGACGATCCATTTAGTGGCAGTACCACTACTCATTCTGATAATCCTTCTCCTAGTTCTTCTCCGATGAAGACTAGTGATAATTTTGAGAAGTTCGCCGATGAACTTGCTCCTCTTGATTCGTTACCACCGGGTAATGATGATTCGACGTTTAAGAAAGATCTTCACGAAGAAAATTTTCAAGTTTATTCAAATCCTCTCTTTGAATTTGATGATACTTTTAAATCTAACTCCATAAATCCTCTTTTTGATGAGATGGAAAATGTCGAGATCGAGAACACCAACGTTTCTAATGAACCAGTGTTACCTCAAACACCTTTGTCTAATAAAGATGAATGTTTTGATCCTGGAGATGATAGTGATGAGATTGAAGAATTTCTTGCTATGGAAATTTTGAAGGAATATAATGAAGATTTTTACGACTCAGAAGGAGATGTGCTTTTTCTCGATAACTTGCTTTGTGATGAGCCCACTTCTAATCCTTCTCCACAAAACGAATCAAACCATGAGACCTTTTCTTTAAGAAATGATCCTCTTCACCATGAGTTCACCAGAGGAATCATAATCAATTCTTCAATGATTGCTAGGGAACACAAGGAATATCTACTATGTGAAATTTCGTCTTCTTTACCACCAAATGTTTTTCATACTAGTCTAAGTACTACAAAAGAGTCTCCTATCCCCGTTGAGGATAGTGAGCCCGTTCATGAAGAAATCGATTTAGTCCTCGGTCCGGATGAAGTAATTCCACTAGGTGTCGAGAATGATGATTCCAAAGATGAAGATAATTCTACTTTCTTACCCGAAAATGAGTCGTCTATCCTTGAACCGTCATCTCCTCGTCCTCCTCTCGAACCACCAGATGATTACTTAAGATTTAAGCCTATCTTGGCTATAAAAGAAGATTTCTACCAAAGTGAAAAGGTGTTACCTTTAAATGATGAAGATGTCAATTCCTTCACATTTGTTTACTCCATTTACCTCAAGGAATCACCTTTGTTCCTTTCATTTAGGAGTGAAGATTTCGTTTTTGACCCCGGAATCGTCACGTTTCATTTTTTCTTATCAAAAGCTGGTGGCGTTTTCAAGGAAATTTCTTTCTACCACATTTACTCTCCCTAAGGACAACTAAATTCAGGGATCGAGTCGAGATTGCGACTCGGTTAACAAAAACAAGCCGCTTCATGGGAGTTCACCCCATGCTTATCCATTTCTCTTCTTTCTATAATAATGTGTTGCGATGTGTTGAGGCTATTCTCTTCTGATTTCTTGTCATTTGTGTTGTGATTATTTGCAGGATTACCCAACATTTTTAAAGACTCTCGTATTCGGTGTTGTGTCCCGTTTCACTCGAGCTTCCTATCCTTTGCATGTGATTAGTTTGGGGAGATCCGATATCCTTTCATCTTATCGATTCACGTCTATCTTTGCATACTTAATAAACGGCTTAGATTTTCGTAGAACCCGACCTTAAACATTGAGGACAATGTTTTATTTTAGTTTGGGGAGGGAATCTATCGATTTGATGATTATCTGCTTATTGTGTTGTTCTCACGTACCCCGTTTTCCCGCAAAAATTTTAAATTTTTAAGTTAAATTTGCCCTACAAAAAACACAAAAAAAAAAAATAATAAAAATAAATAAGTGTTTTGACATGAATGTAGGTTTTTCCGTTGGTGAGAACGAAAGTAAATTTTGACCCGACCGATGTTTTATCTTAGCTTTTCTCCTTAACATATTTAGATTGAATTTTGCTAATCTTTTATACAAGGAGTTGTAAAATGCGAGTCTTGCTTGAAAAAGTTTAGATTTTGCAAGTTCCCATAAGTGATTTTAAATATGCAAAGTTTGATTTATTTGGCTAAGCATTCACTAGTTTCTTTATTAGAAATTTTAAATTGTGAAGAACAAGAGATAATAGAGTAGATATAAGTTTTGATGCTAAGCATGGAATAGTTGGATTTCTTTAAAGCTCATGAGTGTTATATTGTGGCTTTTTCTCCCATTAGATTGTTTCACCATAATAATAAATGTTTAATAAATAGAGTTTTTACGGTTTTTTGGTCAATAGTTAGTTCTCAGAAGTTTTCTTCGATTTCTTTGTGATTTAGAGAAAGTATACATCAGGAATACTTAATTTGGCTAAAAATGCAAAAAAATAAATAAAATAAAAAGTGAATAAGTATCTCTGTCAGATTACTTCATCGTGTCGGAGGCGTGGCCGATGTTAGAGTTTTCATATAAGGTGGGGCCGGTGTCATAATAAGTAGAATAACCACTTGTCGACTCCCTATCGATGTGGCTTCGAGATAAAAGACACTGGTAATACATGTATATATAATAAACTGTGGGCTAAATAAAATTTTATTGCATCTTGCCAGCTCACAACCGATGTTGCAGTCTTCTAAGAATAAAGCACATAGTAATAAAGCCTGGTCGAAATATGTTTGCTACATCTTGTCGGAGGCGTGGCCGATGTTGTAGCCTACTAAAGGACCAAGGTTCAATAATGTTACAATAATAAGTATAAAGCCAAATTTTGGTCACCTTGATGTAGACTTAATCTTGATTGCGTTGTTTTCTTTTGAAAAGGGCTAGGAACTAATTATTGCGTTTTAACCGTTTTGCTTTATTTTCTAAATTAATAAGTATCGAAATAAAGTCTTAAAGAGCCTTCGGGTATATGACTAAAATAAAATCTTGAGATACACAAATTAAGAATAAAGGAGGAAAAGTAAGTACACAGTTAACTCTTATGAGTAGTGTTAGCATCATTACTTGTATTTTACAATGATCTAGTTTTTAGGCTTGGCTTGGAGAAGTGAAAATCGAGAACGATGAATTTATCCATTTGGACACTTTTGTGCTTTTTGTTCCGTGATCCTAAAAGTTGTATATAAATAATGAAAGAATTACATCATGTCAACACAAGAATAAGTTGTAGTTAGGAATTATTAAGAAAAATCATAAAAATGGAAAAATCTTGGAAAATGGGAAATCAGGTGTTTTATAACTTGTGACTTCTTAACTCTTCCCTCAAATATTTTTCTACTTTTCAAAGGATTAGTTTGGGGAGGTTTTGAGGTATTTGGTTATGGAGCATGTAATATTGCGTGAAGACATACAATCGTTTAGTTTGGAGAATTTTGATATGTGTGAAATACACATATCCATTATTACCTAAAATGGCCTAATTAAACCCAAAACAGACCAAAAATGGCAAAATTATGCTTGTATTTGTGTTTTGTGTGTGCAGGTACGGATATATCAAAAATCACAAGAAAATCGTCAAAAACGGGCAAGCACGGACACAAAAACGGAAGAGTGTACAAAAGCCAGAAGCAAAGCCAAGAAAAAGTCAATCCTCAGTCAAATCCAGTCAAAGTGGTCAAATCATGGTCAACAGAAGTCAACCACTAAAAGACAAAACCCAAAATATTCCATTTCAACCCTCCAAGTTTCATAAAAGTCCAAAAATGGTCCCTTAACCCTTATTGGGCCTAAAAAGCCCTAATAACCTTACCCGGATATTATTTAAATCAAAAGCACATTTCCTAGTCCATTCTCTTTTGTATAAACCACAAGGGCCATTCCTGCTATTTCTAAAAGTACCTTTTACACTACACTTGGAATAAAGGAAGAGAGGGACTAGAAGTGTCATAACCCCAAACTCCAACTGGATTTAACTCATTCAGTTAAAAATGGGCGCCATTTCCTTTTCACTGTTCACTCATCATCTCCAAGCTTTCACCTAGGTAAATCAAAGGGCAAATGGAAATTGAGGGGTACGGCAGTCAATTCATGAGCTTCTAAGCAAGATGGTAGGGAGAGATTAGTCAAATCAAGGGATCTAAGCACCTCACTCTCAAGGAAGGACACGTCAGCAATGGTGAAAGCACAAGTATAGATGGGTTTTTGTGCTAAACCACTCAGTAAAGAAGCAACAAAATAAAAAAAAAGAAGCTCAACTTGAATTTGCCAGCTTGGCAATATAGGAGGTATACACAAAGTGATCCAACGACCAAAAATAATGATCTAATGATTAGAGATGATCAAAGGTGGATATTGATGGATCATCTAACAAAAAATGAGCCTAGAATGTTCCTTCTGATGCTATAAATAAGCCCTCACCTCACACACACATGGTGTCAATTTTAATCTTCTTTTTTTCTAGTTTTAAGTCACCTAGTGTAGCTTTAAATTTGCTTATTGTAATTTTCTTTCAAATCAGATGTAATTCTGTTTTATATAATGTAATCAAAGCTTTTAGTTACATAAATTCAGTATTTGTCTTTTCTTAATCTCTTTTACTCATTAGCTCAAATCTGTCAATAAGCCCTCATAAGCTCTAATAAGTCTATAAGCTTATTATGGAGCTGAATTAAACCTTAATCATACCTAAGCCTTAAAATCAGCTCTAAATCTAATTACCTTTGCAATTTGGACTTTTGAATATGGAAGGGGAGTTAATAATGGAGAAACTCCCAAGGACTATTACCCTAGCTTATTTATAAGCTAGGGAGCTTGTAGCAAAGCTCTAAGAGCAGTTTATGCCTTTGTTAAGCTAAGGCACATGTAAGTTTTCATTTACTTTTCCTGTTTTCATTTCTAGTTCATAATTAGCTTAATTGTTGCTTAATAGTGTAGGACTGCTTATTTGCTTGTTCTATCTGCTTATTTTAGTTTAGTTGTTTTCATTTGTGCTTATTATATATTTCTTATCTTCTGTTTTTAGTTTAAATATTTAGATCTTCATATCTCAATTTCTGTCTTAAAAAGCTATAAAAACAAAAAATATTAGATGACATAATTTAGAATTTTGATTTCTAGTTAATCTAGTTGTTAAATCATGTTAATCAAGTTAGTTAAAAGCTGTTGTTCATCTGGTGATTAGTTTTTGTAGGCTTATTTTCATTTTAAAGCTCATATTGATTCTGTCATGGACCTAAAGGGGTGTTTGGCATAGGCTGGTTTAAAAATGCAAATGTAAATAGGGTGTGCAATTTGTTTGAGTCACTTGTGTTCTCATTTAAAATGAGTAGTAATTCAGTTTTTATAAATTAGTTTTCAATAATTAAAAAGTTTGAGTTTATTTTTCATAGTTTTGCACCAGGGCATTTTTCTAGTTTTCTTTGCTAAGCTTAAATTTGATCCAAGCATTCTAGGGAAATTCTGTGCTTGTTGTTTGCTCACAATCACTCAATAGAGAGTGTAGTGTGCAGGTTTTCCTTAAAGGATCTCTGCATTTTGGTTTGTGGTTTGCCATTTGCACTAGCAGTGGTAACACAGTTACCACTGCTGTCACTTTTGGCTTAATTATTAGTTAAGAAATCTTAGATTTTAGCTTATAAGATTCAAGTAGGTAATAGTTTTTACATAGCTTAATACAGATTAGGGCTTAATTTGCAATTTGTAGCTTATCTTCCTAGTTTATTTTGCTGTCAAAAGTCATAAAAAACCAAAAGACCAAAAATAGTTAGCAATAGAAAATAACTTTTAAATTTCAAATTCTAGCTTATAAGATTAGGTTTTATTATTTAAATTCATAGCTAATTAGTTGTTTTAAGGTTGCTTAAAGTTCAGGATCTGAATTGGCTTATTGAGTTTTTTAGCTTAATCTGATTTTAAGCTTTTCTTGCTTTATCCTTAGTTTAGCATTTTGTTTATCAAATTCAGATAGGTTTCAGTGTTTTTGAACCATTTAGCTTTTCATTTTTTGTTAAATACTTTATAGGCTTTATAGAACTTCTTCGGTGTTTTTTGAAAATAAGCTTAATTTGAGCTTTTTACGAGCTTATAAGTAAAAACAAGGGGAAATCCTCACTTTCTGAGGTCAGCTAAATGATAAGCTCTTTTAGAGCTTATTAGTGGTTTTCAGTTATAAGTTCTTTTATTAAAGTTAATCACCTTAACTTATTCTACAAGTTTGCTTTTATAAGTTTTTGATAATAAGCCCTTTTTAATTCATCTTAATTTTGGGCTTAAAAGGGACTTAGGGTGTAATCGGGTTGGGCCTCAGGGTAGGTTTTGTAGTTTTCTCATTTGTTAGTTAACTCAGTTTGTACATTCGTTTGTCCCTTTTTTTTCACAGTTAGTCCTTTGTTAGTTTTTGAATTTTAATTAAATAAATTAGGTTTTAGTTTTAATTAGTTTAATTAAAATTTTATAAAAAAAGTAAAAATTAGGGCTTTTATTTTTATTAAATTTCTGCACATTTTATTTTTCTAGTATAATTTTTATAAAATTTTTAGGATAATATTTTTAATATTTTTATTATTTTTAAATTTTTAATTAGTTTAAATCTTAAAATAAAATTCATATCTTTAAATCTAAAAACCCAAAAATAGAAATTCTTTTTTCTAAATTTTTCTTTTTACTTATTTTACTTAGGAAAAATATAATTTCAATTATTTTCTATTTTATATATATATATATTTTTAGAATTTAATTAGATTTAATTAGTTTTTAATTGATAAAAAAATATCAAAAAAATATTTTTCTTTTTCCAAAAATTTTCTTTTGTCTTATTCTAGGTTTAGAAAATTAGTTTGCATTTTTAGGATTTATTTTTTATTTACTTGTTTATTTTTCGCGTTTTATTTGTTTCCCGTTTAACCTTTTAAGTGCTTAATTGCTTTTAATTGTTCATTTTTTTTAATTGTTGCTTTAATTTGGTAGTTATAGATCATCAAAATATTTTTGCTTTCATTCAAATCATAATCCGAGCTTAAACGAGGTTTCCATTGCACTAGTTGTTGGGGAAACGACCCGGGTGATCATACTTATCCGGTAAACATACGTATTTTATTATATATTATCTTTGTAAGTTTTGATTCTTTACCTTGGTTAAAGGTGATTAGTCGGAATTTGCTTAAGTCATAGTATTGATATTTTATATGTATGTAAAACTATTATCACCACCAATATAACTTTTTGAGATCATGATACATTTTATTATATCCCGGATGAATAGAGTACTTAGACTTGTGTGACTCGTTCATGATTAAGTCCCTTAATCCTCCAAAACGTGAAACCCAACTCTGCTTCTTAATACAATGCGTTCCATCAGCACGAGTCTTAAAATTTTTGTTCATTCCATTGAGATTTTCTTCTTTGACGTTCTCTTCCTTCGTTGCTTCAGCTTGAGCATTTAGAATCTCAATGGAATGAACAAAAATTTAGAAACACGTAAGGATCACATATTGGTTATAGACCAGACCTAATATTCTACCTGATTCTCTATAACCTTGGCGCTGGATACCAATTTGTCGCACCCCAAATCGGGTCCCGTCAGAATCTGTAACCGGGGTGTGACATCATGAATATACATCACACAAATTACAGAAGAACGACCTCTAAGGGACGTTTAAAAGTTTAACACCGTTGAATAGATTGATTAAACATAGTCCTTACATAAATTAAAAGGTTTGAATAGATAAGTGCGGAAGCATAAAGATGTTTTAAAAGTTTACAACGGTATTAAAATAGTATTGCAATCTTGAAAAGGGGCCAAGTCATTTAATGAAGATCACATAGCACATAACACATCAAGACTCCAAAGCTAAGCACCTGAGAAAAACAAGCTTAAAACGTTAATAAAATTGTTGGTGAATTCATAGGTTTAGTGAAGATATAAGTATGGACCACAAGATTTAATAACGTGTGAATCAGCTGTAACACATACAACTTCACAAAGATATTTACGTTTGCTCTAAGCTCATGACACCGAGGTTAAATACAGTTGTAGCATAAATAATGCCAAGTTGCCACGCATGTATCTAGTTCAAAATACTCGTAGGGTCGACATGATATGCATTCGTTATATCAGCCCGTCGATACAGGTACCCGGATGGGGATTATTAATCCCTAATAGATCTATTAATAACACTCGCGCTTACTCACAGTAATTAACGGTTCATAATAGTGGCAAAGTTGTGAACTAACAGTACTTAGGCAAACACGTAAACAAATAAAAGTTTTAATTCGGTACTTGTGTCCAGCGTTAAAATCAAGCTATGTTCCTCACCCCAAAGTTATAAATCATTCGTAAAACAGTAAAATGGAGGGCTATGAACTCACCTTACGCAAACAGTGAATGAATGATACTCGACGATATGAAGAATGTAATAATCAACGTACGAGACAGGAGCACAATCTTATTCGCGACCTATTGACAAGACGCGCTTTAGGAAAAACAAGTATACGCCAAACTAAGCATAATTCGCTTATAGAAGAAAGATAGCATCCATATTGTGTTGTGTCTTTGCTTGATTAATGAAAACGTGTCTTTTTGAAGAAAATGGATTATTTGCTAAGTTACGACATTTAGACGAAAAATTACTATTTTCGAAAAGTTTTTATTTTTTAAAAGTTTTAAATTTCGAGACGTTAATACCGTCCCCTAATTTTAGTTAAATCCATAAGTCCCAAACGCACTAGGGAAACTGCAACACCTAATCCCTACCTTCGTTTCACTGATATAAACTCCGTAACCAACATGGGATTAGTACTAGGTGAGACAGAGGTGAGAAATGAATCACCTTTGTCTCACCCAGTACTAATCCCATGTGCTCTTTGTTATTTAGGATAAACCTAATCTCACAAACGAGCTCTGCTCCACATACATTATTATCATGTAATAGTAACGGTGTGAAACACATTCTCAGAAATTTCTTCACATATTTAAGTGTATAATTAACATTTTACGTATTTTCATTCAAACGTCGGTCGTGGTCCCGTGGACCAGGCATGATAAATTAGATCGTGATAACATATAATTGTATCGTCATCGATTAATCCTTTTGAACGTTTTCTGGTTTCAAAATGTAACAATGATTAAAGTACGTCTCAATGTCTCATATCATTTTCAACAATGGCGATGGAAGGAGTAAATATTTATGGAAAATGCTAATAAAAACGACAACACTAGCTTTTAATAATATTTTTAGTACATGGATGTCGTGTGAAGTGACGATTTTCCTTGCATGCTAAATCTTTAATTTCTTAGATAGTGAAATGTGGATTTACAATATTTTTTATCGATGTGATTTAGTTAGTTGATTGGGTTTTATATGTTATTTTATTAACCAACAATAGGCCAATAGAAAACTTGCTTGAAGCTATAGGCATCGGGTTTCATTGGTTAATATTTTTAATCTTATCACTACAAGAAAAAAAAGGCTTTAATGACGAATGAAAAATCGTCACTATTAAAGAAAAATTTGTCACTAAACCAGTTTAATGACGAAAACCGACGTCGTCACTTGTCGTCACAATAGCTCCGTCACAAATTTATTAATGACGAAATGAAATTTGACACTAAATTAATGACGAACTAAAGTCGTCACTTAATGGTGTGTGACAACCCATTTCTTTACTTAATTTCATCACTAAAGTGGCTAAAATCATCACTATTTGATGAAATTAGTGACGAAAGAAAGGCGTCATTATTTGGGTGAACCTAACAGGAAACTAACGGGACCTTAACGTCCAATAGTGACGAAATAAGTCGTCACTAAAAATGAGCATATAACAAAAAAACTGTACTACGGTAATTTTTATTACATTTCATAAATGAACTCAAATATAAAAATTTGTAGCAATAAGTCAAACATATTAATTTATTCACAAATGCTAGATTTATTCACAAAACCTACATGCTTGAAACTCGACACAAACCGAACCACCTTAGTTACATAACGGGGACACCTCTTCAGCATACTCGATCAACTTACTTCTTGAGCATGTTCTGGAGATGCAATCTTTGATTCTGCTTCAGTTTATGGGATATTAATAAAAACAATTATTTTGCAGAAAGTGCAGACAGTGCATTGATGGAAAAGTAAGAAAGTAGACTTTGTTGCATGTGAAAGTAACTTATAAACTTACCGTTACATTTGACTTCTGCTTCAGTTTTCGGTACATGGGGTCTCTCCATTTCTAGTTGGATTTATTTTTCATACATCAGAGTAGTGGTCAGGCTATACTCTTCTGTAGTACATTCCTACTAAAATAGGAAACCGTAATGAAATTTTAAAACGAATCAATTACGTTCAATTAATATACTTCATAACAGATACAAGGGTACATTATGTTGGCTTATTTCAGATAGTCTAGTGTTGTTACTTATTTTTATGTCCTGTCTACTTTCTATTTGACAATTGAAAGACTATGTTGGCCACTTAGGTCCTCAGGTCTAATGGTTGTTGAAATTATGGGAGTTTGTTCCTATTTTGTGGCATATTATTGGTTTAAATAGGCAATCAATATCTATTATCAGATATAAAAGAAATAGAGAAAAATTTGCCCCATTCCTTCTTCTCTTTCCAATTCACGTAACTTACTTCTCTGCTTTGATACAAGTTTCAGTTTACACTTGGTATCAGAGCTACTGGAATTCTACCCACAAAACTACAACCCGGAAACCCAAAGATGGAGATAAAGGCGATAAGGAATGAAAAGGAGAACCCTATCAGCCTTTACTATTCGATGTTGACGCGAAGCAACTACGCTGCATGGGCTATCAAGATGAGAGTGTTTATGCAATCCCAAGGAGTATGGGAAGCTATCGAACCGAGGACCCGAAATACGGTAATCGATGTGAAAAAGGATAAACTGGCACTTGCAGCCATTTATCAAGGGACCTACAGAGAGATGTTGTTGCTCACTGGCAAAGATCTAGCATCGACAAAAGACGCTTGGGAAACCTTAAAGACGATGTTTTATCGGGAGCTGGAAAGGGTTCAAGACCGCGATAGTTCATGTACTTTGACAGGCGGGAATCTGAATTTGAAACCCTCAGCATGAAAAGGATACCGGATGATTATTGATGTTTCACATGAAGGTAAAACAACAATTGTAAGTAATATCTGGGCCTTAGGAGAAAAAGGTTAGAAGAAAGCTTACGGTAGGTCAAGAAAATACTCGTGTTGTTCCGAGCACGTTCTTGCAATTGCTCTCTAATATAGAACAATTTGCAGATATACTGACAAACATGACGGTTTGAAGAAGTCATAGCGACAGTTATAGGCTCATGAAGAAAGGGTTTGTGGGCAAAGCGAAAGTGGAGAAGGGAAACTCTTATTGACACATCAGGAGTGGTTGGAGAGATCTAAGAAGAAGAACGATGAAGAACAACGGACCTCATAATGCAACACTCGATCATGTGGTCTAATAATCGACAGGTAGAGGAAAGTCGGGAGAGGTAATTACTCCATCCGTGGTGGAGTCGTGGTGGTGGTTCTTAATCAAAACCAAGATGGAGGACGCGGATCTACAAGTAATTACGATAAAGCAAAGGTTCAATGTTACAATGCCTCAGCCTTAGACACTATGCCTATGAGTGTAAGAATCCACGAAAAGAGAGGAATCAGGAGGCTAACTTAACACAGAAAGATGATGAACCGGCACTATTACTTTATGTGAGGCATGAAGTGAACGAGGAGGTGTTTTTGAACGAGAAGCATTTGAACGAAAGCCCCCCTATCACCCCAACACCTTCTACTGCAAAACTCCCCCATACCCTTTACGTACACCCCCAAACACCCCAGCCATATTTACCCCACCTCCATTATTTACTAATCTAAGCTAAATTTCCCGAAACACCCCCCTCCTAGCTCACAACTTACCACCTATCACCAATAACGTTTATGCTTACCCCCCCACCAACCACTCCACCTCCTATCTCAGAGAACACCCTTTACTTCCCCAAATACTATGAACCTGAATGAAGAGAGAACACATCGATGGTCTGGTAATTAGACAATGGAGCAAGTAACCCATATGATGGGTGATAGAGATAAGATAGTGCATTGATCGATCGGTCCAGGGTATGTCGGTTTGTTGTGAAGGGTTCACTAGTTACAAATAGAGGAACAGGGTCCATCACGTTTGTATGTAAAAATGGTGAGAAACGGGTATTGCATGACGTGTACCACATCCCAAGCCTATGTAACAACATCATAAGCTTGGGTCAACTTTCAGAACATGGAGATATGATACGATTAGGAGGGCACCATTTGTGGGGTTGTTTACGACAAGAAATGAATGGAAATTTGTCATTGAGGGGAAATCGATCTCCCAAAATCGATTGTATAAGATAGTGCTGAATGAAGTCGAGCCCCATTGTTTATTCGGTGAACACAAGGAACATTTATGGTTATGGCACTCACGCCTAGGACACGTTAACTTTCAGAAACTAAAAGAAAATGTTGTGACAAGAATCTGGTGCATGGTTTGAAAGCGATTTGAAAAATACCCGACGAATTTGCAAAGGTTGTTTAGAAGGAAAAGCAAAACTTCGTAACCTAATCCAACACAAAACTCTGTACAGGCAAAAGACTTGAGGCTAGAGATTATTCACGCAGGCATTTAGGACCAATCTCACCCCGACACCTCGCCTGGTTATTCATGTTTTTTTTTCTCTTAGTTGATGATTTCAGCCATGTAATGTGGGTTTATATGTTAAAATCAAAAGATGAAGCACTTGGTATGTTTCAGAAATTTCGTATTCTAGTTGAAAACGAAACAAGTGTGAAGTTAAGAACGTAGCGAACAGATTCCGTGGGGGAGAAGAAATTTAATTCAAAGGCTTTTACGGAGTATTGTGATGATACAGGTCTAAAGCATCACTTCACGGCACCATTACTCCCACACAAATAATGGTGTTGTGGAGAGATGCAATCGCTTGGATAATTGATTATTGGCAGAAGCATGAATGAAAAGTATGGAGGTTCTGATACGTTATGGGGAGAAGCGGTGCACCAAGCTGTCTACATACAAAACCGAGTTCCTATAAAAACTCTTGGTGATACTACACCTTATGAAAGATGGTCGGGGAAGAAGCCTAATCTTAAACACCTTAGAGTGTTCGGTTGCGTTGCTCACTCGAACGTTTTGAGGAGGGCACAACAGAAACGTGATAGCAGAAGTGAAATGCGTGTTGTTACATTAGGGAATCCGGTAACAGGAAGCAAGCGTATCGTTTTTGGATACAGTCTTATTAGGAATTCGAGTAAGTAGGGGATGTTAAGATTTGATGAAGGTTAAACAGTGGTATTGGGGTGAGACAATAAGTTTAAAGATAAGTCCTGATAGCACTTCACCATTGGAAGGTATAGTAAGAGAAAGAGATAATAATTGGAGATGGAAAAATGATTCTACATATGAGCCTACTAGAAACGTTTTGAAGGGATTAAATGATGAAAATTTCTAGCCCACTCCTCAAATCACGTCATAGTGATGAAGGCCTCTTCAACTCCAAGTCAATCACGGTCACCTCTGGGGTTTTCAACGAGTCATAGCATCATCGTACAAACAGGGGTGGTGCTCATAAAAAGGTATGTTTTGTTAATGATATTCTTATGAAGAATGTGATGAACTATTATTCATGCAAGATGCAGATGAACCTACGTTGTATCTTACGGCTGCTAAAGATCGAGAATAGGTGAAAGCTATAAAGGTTGAATTGGATGCAATAGAAAAGAACCAAACCTGGAGCTTAGTTGATTTACCTGTTGGTCGTAAACCCATTGGACTTAAATGGGTTTACAAGCTGAAACGGGATCCAAGTGGTAACATATTGAAGCACAAAGCGAGACTAGTCGCCAAGGGTTATGTTCAAAAACCCAGAGTTGATTTCGATAAGGTGTTTGCACCGGTTGCACGAATTGAAACAATCTGAATCATACTAGCTCTCGCAAGTTCACATGGCTGGAAGGTTCATCATTTAGAAGTGAAGTCAGCATTTCTAAATGGGAGGCTGGAGGAGGAAGTGTACGTCACACAACCGGAGGGGTACGTGAAGGCTAATCATCCGGAGAAAGTGTACAAACTGTCGAAGGCACTCTACGGGCTTCGACAAGCCCCTAGAGCATGGAACTCGAGATTGGACAAGTTCCTAAAAGGACTTAACTTTTCGAAGACCAATTGGGACTAGTAATATGGGGTGTCATAAGGAAAAACAACATGGTAATGTCATAATAGTTGGTGGTTTATGTTGATGATTTATTGTAAAGGAAATGTTGTTGGTGATGTCAAGTATTTTTAAGCAACATAAATGAACAAAGAATTGAGTTTGAGTGCCTGTGAATTGGGTTTACTCTCGTATTACTTGGGAATCGAAGTGACTCAACATGAAGATGGTATCACACTTAAGCAATCCGCTTATGCAAGGAATGTTCTCTTAAAGGGCTGGAATGGCAGATTGCAATCCATTAAAATCTCCAATGGAACACAAAGAGGAGCTTACGAAGGATGAAGGAGGAGTCTCGGTTAACCCGACACTATTTTGTAGCATTATCGAAGGCTTAAGGTACTTCGCACACACCCGACCTGACATTGCATATGCTGTCGGGATTGTGAGCAGGTTCATGGAGAAACCTATAGTAAAAAAATATGCATGGAATGAGGGATCTTATGGTACATATTAAAGGAACAATTGACTATGTCTCGTTTATACCAAGTAATCATATAGGTGATTAATCATAGGTATTCGATAGTAATCAATGCGAGAGATGTGGAGGAAAGACGGACGTACAGGTGGAAAAAGCCATTTTACTTTGAAGGAGAATTGGTCAATTGGGGGCTCGAAAAAGCAACAATGTGTGGCACTCTCTTCATACGAGGCTGAGTTTATGGCTGTAACCACCGCAACATGTCAGGGAATATGGGTCAGTAGGTTGGTTCAGGAGATAACAGGGAAGAAAACTGGTCCATTTGTGCTTTATTTAGACAACAATTCAGCTATAGAGCTGATCAAAAACCCGGTGTTCCACGGAAGAAAGCAAGCTTATTGCTTGAGGGTATCACTCATAAGAGAGTGTGTTGAGCGTGGGGATGTGGTTATAAAGCATGTTTGCAGCAAGGAACAAAGGGCGGACATTCTCACAAAACCGCTACCTCGAATTCAGTTTATTGAAATGAGGAAGATGATGGGAGTAAAGAACATAACAGATTCTGAATTAGGGGGGAAAATGTTGGCTTAATTCAGATATCTTTAGTTGTTGTTACTTATTTTTTTATGTCCATGCATGTTGTTATTTGACCAATGAAGGCCTTGTTGGCCAATATAGTTACTAGTATAATGGTTAGGTTGAATTAGTAGGAGTTTGTTCCTATTTTGTTGACCATATTCTTGGTTTTTTTTAATAGGACAATCCGTTTCTATTATCAGATATACAAGAAATAGAGAAAAATTTGCCCATCTGCCTTTCTCTTTCCCAATTCACGTAAACTTACTTCTCAGCTTTTGATACAAGTTTTCAGTTTACACATAGTTCTTTTAAGCAAATACTAGCCACTAAGACAAAGTAAATCCAGAACAAAAGGGTTCATCTTACGTCAACAGAAGATTTGCTCTCTGAAACAATTTCGTGCAGAACCACACTTTCATGAAGCATGGTGACTATGAAGCACTTGAATATCCTCAAAAATCATCGCCTTTGGAGAAGAAACCGCTTCAAAGATATACTTGTTTCGATATTGCCAAACATGCCACCACATTACGTAAAAAACACCTTCGAGAGCCTGCTTATAATTATATGCAATACTAAAAATAATGTGGCCCCTTTTAAGTGAAGGCCCTGTGCAACGGCACCTATTGCACACCTATCCGAGACCCCTCTGACTATAATGGCAGCCAGCGCACACCGAAAAGGCCCATGATAATTCCAGATAGACTAGTTTTTGCGCCACTTTCATGATTAACTAATGACCTTGAGAAGGAACCCATCAAACATGCTCAAATTATAGAAACTTATATAGCCTAGAGTGCATTAATAAGTGATAACATAATTGAGAACACACATAATTAATATTTGAATACATTGAGATAAACTTTAGTGAAAGATAAGCATGTTTAAATTACACCATACATTTATAAATTCTAGCACTTCGATTTATTGAATAAACTCTCAGGTT